>APFE030470442.1:113675-167738 GCA_000404065.3 Pinus taeda | reverse complement strand
TAGTTTAAAAAAAAAAATTAATGGTTTTGATTTTTGAATTTTAATTTTTAAGTCTTATTAGACAAATTTAAAGGGGGATGCCCAAGCGCACCCTTTTTGGGGAGTCTAGACTCCCACAATGAAGGGGGACGCCTAGAAGCACCCTTTTTGGGGAGTCTTGGGGAGTCTAGACTCCCACAATGGGGAAACGCACCCCCTTGCGTCTCCCCAAGACTCCCCAAAAAGGGTGCGTGGGGAAACGCACCCCCAAGAGACTCCCCGTCCCGGGTGCGTGGGGTGCGAGGGGTGCGCGCACCCGACCCTGGGGGGCGCGTCCCCGTGGAACACTGATGACATTGACTTCGGGTCAGTTGAGGACTGGTTTGGGACCAGTGGTACACACTCTGAGACTGACTTCAGGTTAGTGGAGAATGGTATGACACATTCTCGATCAATTCTTCTTCTTCATGGTTCAGCAGAGCTGAGCAGAGTTGAGCCGAGCAGAGTTGAGCAAAGCTGAGCCTACCAAAGTTGAGCTGAGTTGAGCAGAGCTGAGTTGAGCAGAGCAGTGCATGGCATTGATGGCAGAGATATTACAGTCGGACATATGGATTATCAAATGGAGTTCTCCCTAGTTGAGAGGGAGTGTTAAAATTGGCAACTAGAGCCAAACTCCATGTGGGTCATCTTAATTATGGTAGCTGATATTTTTATTGGATCCCTCTCATCGAGAGGTGTAGGATTGATCTAAAGATCATCCGATTTCGACAAGTATTCATGGAGTTATGAATTTATTTGTGTTATAAGACATATTGTCATGTCAGCCAACATCTTATGTAGGCTCAGAAGCCCAATAGACACATCTATTCATCATCTACGTTTTAGTATAAATAGAAGAGGACTTACGTCATTTTGACACACTCTTTATGAGATCTCCTCCTCTCCATGTCTTGGGTTTTTGGAGAAGGAGAGACACTAAAGAATATGCTGGCCTAGTATGATGCCCTAGCTGCAGATGATGCCCTAGCTGATCCAATGCAGTTATGAAGACTCATATACATAGTCAATGGAACAACCCTAAACGCAGTCAAGGGAGGCACTCATACGCTGTTCAAACAACCCTAAACATAGTCAATGGAAGAGCCCTAAAGACAGAGCTAAGGAAACAACAAAAGAAGACCTAACCGCTGATCTAAGAGGCTCTCATCCATAGTCAGAGGGAGGCCCTAATTCTGCAGCAAATAAACTCTAATACGCACAACAAACAAAGGATAGGACAAGAGGAATGGAACGCTGTTTCAGGTAGGCCGAGGTGTTGCCTTGCAGATTGCAGTCTTGATCTTGAAGGCCGAGAATGAAAGGACTGTCTCAGAGCATTGCTAAAGGGTAAATAGTTCTGTTAAGAGAATGCCGCAGTCAATTTTGGGGTGAAAGGTTTATGCATTGGGCTTGAAACTGCCCTTAAAGAGTAGCGTGGAGGGCAACACCCTATTGGAGGACAGCCACAGTAAGAAGAAGCAATTCTGGGTTAGTTTAAGGGTTGTTAGGGACTATGGTTGGGTGCCCTAACAAGTCCAGAATTGCTGCAGCCAAATTACCCTCCAACAGTGAGCTAGTGCACACATTCTGAAGTGTATCTTGTATGTGTTGGGACAACTAGTTTGCTGTGATAGAAGAAGGTATTTTTCATATGCCTTAAGGACTGTTTGATAAGCCACAACTATATAATAAAGGGCAGCATGATGATGAATGAGATCATGGGCATGTTAGTAAAGAGCAACATGATGATGAATGAGACCATGAAAGATGCAACATGATGGGCATGTCAGTAAGGGGCTGCATGATGATAGGAGTAGATGGGAGCAACTTAGTGACTAGGTGCAACACAACAACATGAGTATAAGCTGCAACACTAAGTTAGGTGAAGACGTCACCTTGGAGAATCAGTTGAAGTAGAATGTCTTCAACTGATCTCATGTATCATCGTTATAGGAGATGATCTATGCTCAGATCTAGATAAGTCAAAGTGTTGACTTCTGTTATATATGTACTATCTCTCTCTCTCTCTCTCTACTGAATTATTGAAGAACATAAAAGAAGAATCAATCAAGGGTTTCCCCACATTAGGGTTTGTCCTTGGCTGGCGCCACATCATGTGTCCTCTTGTCTTGGCTTGTCTTCTGCGATTTATATTTATGTTCTATCTACAATTTACTTTAACGCTGATGTGATTGCTAATCTGGAAAAGATATTGAGCTAACTATGAAAATTTAAATAAATTGTTGTAGCATAGAACATACCTAAAATTAACAAGCCTTAATAAAACAAAGTTTCAGGGCTTCTAGGAGGGTTTTAAAATAGATGATAGAAGGAAGTAGAGATTAGTGCGAAATCAGACTAGGGCAATGGAGTCAAGGTGAATCAAATAGCCTATGACGTGAAGAAGAAATCCACCAAAGAGCTGGCTTATTTCCTTCAAGGATTATGGTTTTGAGATTAAAACCAGGAGGTAGAGTTATGCCTAGTGCAATCAAGATAAAAAATGAATGTCAAGGTCTACAAGAAGGGGACATAAATGGAAACACCTTCACCAACATGATCATCTGTGATTTGATGAATTTACTTGATCCTTCTTGCTATGGAACCAAGAGAGAAGGCAATGAAAATGATTAAATAATCACCGAACTGACAGAGGAAGAAGGAAGGAGAAATCCTATAACATCTTGCTTCCAAGTGGTAGACTTACCCCTCAAATGGATTGATCTTGAAGGATTATAGAAGACTTGAGAATTTGACCATTGATCCTTGTGTACCAAATAAACAAACCAAGATAGGAAGTTTAAGAATTGACAACAATCATCCACAAAGAAATAACTCTTTACACAACCATGTGCTCTACAATAAGATAAAATACCTTCCTTTAGAATAAAATAGTATTATCTCATGTGGATCCTTAGATCTAGGCCTAGGAAAGATAAAATACAATTCTTCTACAACTAGTTATTGTAAAACAACAATAAAAGTTGAAGTGTTCAAGCCATATGTACAATGGTCAATGTGAAGTAACCCAAAGGAGAGGGACGTCTCCTCTAAAGAAGTTTGTGGCTCCAAAGTGTAATGTCTAACCTCCAAAGGTTCCCAAAGAGTTTAGATCCTCAACCATTTCCTTGAATCATGCAATCCCCTTTAGGTCTCCTCCAAAGGTGGAGTTTGGACATGTCTTCCAAGTTGGAATGTTCCCATAATTTATAAGTAAATTATCTGTATAATATCCCCATATAATTCCTATATGGTATTGCACATATCTTGATTAGGGTAGTGAGCCAAGTCTTTTTTATACTTGTATGCCCTTGTAAATAGTAAATACATCTATTTTGGTCTGTGTGCCTATGTTTTGTATTTTGAGATGAGAAGTGCCCATATGGATATGGTCAGAGAACCTGTGCAAAGGCATAATGTGTAATGTCCTCTTCGAATTAAATTGCCCAAGGGGATGTAGTAGTCTATTTAATCTCGTAGGCTATAGTCATTTGTTAAGGGTGGGATGCATTATTTGATGTTACTTAGCAATAAAAGTCAAAATTAAAATTAAGAGGGATAACCCCAAAGGGAATGTATAAAAAGGAGAGAAGAGATCCATTGTGATCATAATGGATTGTTGATCTTTCTGATTTTGGGCAGAAATTTTTGGAGGGTTTAATACCCCCTTTTCTTTGATTGGTTTCAGTGGTGAAAGTTTCCACCCTAGCCAATCCTCCTTTCCCTCTTACTACAGGACTGAACTATGCTTAACATAAATTTCTGAGGTAGCATATATCCATTATGTGGCATCGAGGGTTTCCAGGGCAATATTTTGTGGTGGCGAGGGTTTCTGAGGCAACATTATGTGGCAATGAGGGTTTTTGAGGCAACATTTATCCATTTTGTGGCAACGAGAGTTTTTGAGGCAACATTATGTGGTAGCGAGGGTTTTTGAGGCAACATTCTGTGGTAGCGAGGGTTTTTGAGGCAACATTATATGGTTTTTGAGGTTCTGTTGCCACGAGGGTTTTTGAGGCAACATTTATCCATTTTGTGGCAACAAGGGTTTTTGAGGCAACATTCTGTGGCGACAAGGGTTTTTGAGGTAAGATTTTGTGGCAGTAAATTACTCCTAAGGTCTTATCCGTTGTAGCAAGCTATCTTTGAGGTATTATTTGTTGCAGCAAGGTATTTTTGAGGCATGAGAGCGCTGTTTCCTGAGGAGGCAAGGTTGGCAAGTCCATCCTTGTTCAACGAGCTATCTTTGAGTCAAGTAGAGGCTATTTCCTTGAGGGAGCGAACCTGGAACCAACCTTGTGAAGCAACAAATTAATGCTCTGAGGCAGTGAGGAGGTGAGAAAGAGAGACCCATTTTCTATGATAGCGAGGTTGGGAATCCCCCCTTAGACAACAGAGGGGTTATCTGTTGAATTTCCATGACCTTGGTGTCTGGGATAGAATCTTAAAATCTTTGACGCTACCAAACCAAGAATCTCAACAAAGCTACTTTTGCACAGTGGAACAATATAATGCACTAAATCAATCATGTGCACAATAGGAACAATAACAACAATATATGTAACCCAACTTCGTTATATTACCAACATATAATACAACAGTCTAGGGCTCCCGTACAAGGGATAATGGCCCTCAAATATCCACAAGTAGAAGAATACAAGATACAATGACAATCTCGCTACTATAGTGCACAATCACAAACTCTATGTCGTATCTCATCCTGTCGGTCCTTCGCTTTCGATTTGCTCTCTAGCTGCCCCTTAGTCCATCAAGAAACAACACATAGAGACTCCAGGAGGGCTGCCACCTATCACTGCTGCAAGTCATTTCTGCTACAATGAACACGGCTGATCCAATTTGCTCTTCTAGGTTGGCCACTACTTGAGCTTCAATCTGCCTCTGTGTTGACGGTGATGGATCTGCCAACATTTAGGGGATCTCCCTGATATGAAGTTCCAACTAGACCTCACGCCGTTTGGTGTAGGAGTCCCATCTGGTATGATGGCCCGGTTGCCATTATCTTAAATGTTTGCCTTAGCTCTTCCTTGTTAGCATGAGAGAGTGGTCTGCTTTGTCTTCAAACAATGAGGTTCGCGTGCCTGGTGAGTGTTAGTGTTATCTGTGTCAAGGTTCTTTCACAACAGAGAGAGAAGGTGGGAGTGAGTCTCCAGTTGGAAGGGAGGAAGTCCCAACTCTGACAGAGACACAACACAACAGGACATGTACAACTTTTGGAGGAGCAATCCACACAGATGTGACAGTCACAACACACAAAGGAAGATAGTATGTACAACACCCAGCGAGACAGTCGCGCAAATGCAACGGTCATTATAACAAGTTTACGTGAAAGGTTCTATCTGATGTTTGGGGAGGTAGCCAACATGGGCAGGACAACATTAACAACTTATACAATACATTTTCATAAATATATGTATTAGAACAACTGAATGAGTTCAATTGTTTAACACATGTTAAAGCAACATGTATTACAAGTGTTCAAGATTAATCTTACAAACAGTTATAACACGTGTGAAAACGTGCTGGCCTGTTATCAGGCTTCTGAATTAAGCGAAAGTTCCAAGACACATCGATACACCATACATCACTAACCCCGTGGGCAGGGCGTTGGAGCCACAATTCGCTCCTCAAAGAAAAGGTTACAGACTCTCAAGGCTATGTGGGAGGAGCCAAGGTGAAAAGTCCTTTGCATGTACAAATGAGGGGGTATTTATGGTCAAGGGTAAAACTGGCCCTTGTGACTGTTCAACTTCCCTCATGACTGTTTGACTTACTTGACTATTCAACTTTACATGACTCTTTGTATGACATGTGGGTCTCTTGGACTTCCACGTTACATTACATTGATTTACATAGTATGGTCCACAGTAGTGATGTGGCTGACATGACTCATGACACGACTCGACATGACAGCGCTGGTATGTTCATGTTGCTGCTGGTGTACATGTCGAGCTACAGTGTTGTTGAGTGATGGATGTCCTCTTGGTGTATCACAGCTTCACCTCCATATGGCGAGTTGTGCGGAGTCTTCGATGGTCATTGGGGTTCGCTTGATGTCGTATGTGCAGGTTGCTCCTTGCTTGTACTTTGGCATGCTTGACATGTTCGTCCGTTCCCAAAAATTTCTCCTCACATGTTTGTCCGCTCGCGAACACATCTTTTCGCATGCATCGTTCGTTCATCCATTCGCGAACACATCCTCTTGCATGTACTCTCCTTGTTCATCCCATTTATTGTCGGTCATGTTTATTCATGTACCTGTATTTGCAGTCACTCATGACGAGACGACATCAAATCCGTAAACCTCCTAGTCTACCATGATGCATGGTCGTTTGCTTTCGAATGCAGGTAACTGGGAGAGAGGACAAGGCTGCGAAACTACGCGAGGCAAGTTTCAAGTTGGGATGCGAGCTCCGGGCACTGTTGGTGAAAATTGCGCAGAGGTCACTAGGAGATTGAGATGGACAATCTGGATTAGCAATGACTGTCCACGGGATTTGGCTCGGCTGGAGGGTAGATCTAAGCAATTTCTGGAGGGAGGCAGTGCGGGCAGTTGAGGGGTTTGATAGCAAAAACTGCACAATTCCTGGAGGGAGCTGGTTGCTGGCTTCAAGAGGCTTGGCAACAAAAACTATGCAATTCCTGGAGGGAGCTGGTAGTGGGCTGCGGAATGGCTTGGCAGCAAAAACTACGCAATTCTTGGAGGGAACTGGCAGCAGGCTGTGGGGTCGCTGAAGACAAAAATTGCGCAATTGCTGGGAGGCTAACTTGCTGAACACCTCTGCGCAGTTTTCTGGATGAGCAGCTGACTTGTTGATTGGGTGGCTGGCTGGAAAAACTGCGCAATTTTTGAGGGGAGACAGGGACAGACACTTGGTGCCTGTTAGGCCTGTCTGCGCAGTTTTCCTTAGTCAACGGAGAGGGTCTGCAGCTTCTATGCAATTTTTGAGGGGAGTGAGTCTCGGGGTCACTGCCCGGTCAAACTCTCTGGTTGACCAACAGGAGGGTTGGTTGATTAGCTTGCGAGCAACACATATTGAGATGGCTTGTTGGACACTTCTGCGCTGTTTTGGGTGACAGTCGGTCGAGTCGATTGCAGGGTGGAGGTTCGACTGTTAGAGGGTGATTTGGTCATCAGAACTTCAACAAAATGACTAAGTGTGTGAGTGAGTGAATTTGTGCATATGCGACCTTGCGAACACACACTCAACATAACTTGACAACAAGACGCCTCAAACCATCAAGACAACATATGCTCAACATGACTGACTAACAGTGCGAGCGACAAGCGCGACGCTTGTGATGGATCTTTGAACGACCACGATGACGCTTGCGCTATAGTGCATACAACTTCGTGTGTGAGTGCAATAGATGTTTACATAGCGAACACAACATGTACACACGAAGCGAAGACCTTGTGCACAGCGAGAACATGGTTGCAAGCGTGACATTGTGACCAACATGCAACAAGCTGCCTGTTGAAAGGTGAAGCAAAGAGGGTGCAAAGACTCAACATGAGCCACAGGGTGAGCCCGAGTGATTGCAAACATCAAGTAAAAACTCAAGGGAGGCTCCGAAATTGGATGCAGGGCAAAATTTTGGAGGGTATTGCAGCCGCTACAACACTCTGCTAGTGGTTACTTTCGTCTATCAAAGTGCCACAAAGGCTGTCAAATCTTCACCCAATGTTAGCTTGCAAACTCCCTTTATGATTGCTGATCAAGGGCTACTTTGGACATCTACACGCTACCCTCCATCAGTGCAAGGATGCCCAATACCTCTGTCAATAATCCGCTATAGAATTTGCACCTAGTTAGGGTTTCTAACCACCCAAGTCAACCCTAACACTTGGCTTCCACAGGCTGCAAAGCCTGTTCACACATGGACCATCCACCTAGCAACAATTCAACACAAAATCATCAACATACTTGTACTCATGAGGTGGTGCATCTGCTGTAGTTTGTCAATCTGGTTAGTGCATCAATGCAGACCTTGCTAGTCCTTTCTAACCACTGCAACAGACCTCCAACTCCTTTGGGTACAAAACCCCAACCTTGGGTTCCAAGCCCACAATGACCTATTGTGGTGCTCCAACCTCCAAACCTCGAACCCTAGGGCTTGGAGTACCTCCCAAGCTATCAAAAATCAACACTCCCTCTTAGCGAGTGAGGTACTTCCAAGACTAGGAAGTAGCTCATCATCATCATTACTAGTCACAACACTCGCCTAACTCATGGTGTTCACAACTGCAACAATCCCTGTAGTATGAACTACACCTCTCTCGGAAGTGTCGTCGTCATTGGAAGAATCCTGCTTCTTCTTCTCTTGGAATGTCTTCCATTCTCTCCATGATTTCTTCTTGGCAGCTGTAGGAGCACCCTTGCTCCCCACTGACCACGCACTCTTCTTGGGCTGAAAAGTCTCCCTCTGAACCTACAAACTTCCTTTAGAACTCGACTCCCTTTGAGCCTCTAGAACCTAGAACTTCTAAGTTCTTCTCTAGAACCTGCACTTGCTTCTCTAGAACCTTCAACTGCACTTGCTTCTCTGGAACCTGCACCTGGTCCTCTTGCTTCTTCCCATGATCTATAGGCTTGCCCGTCAATTTGTATAGACCATGCTCTCTAACTCCAAGCACAATACCTGTGGAGCTAGAGCCTCTCGGCTCAGGTCTTTCTTTCCCCCCTGGAATAAGACCTCAAATTTCTTCTTCTCGATCACTAAGACAGATATCACCTATATCTGAGTCCTGGTACAAACAATACTTACTAGATCCGCATCACTAAGACAGATATCACCTATATTTGAGTCCTGGTACAAACAATACTTACTAGATCCGCATCACTTGCCCTGACTCCATCTTGAATGGCACAACTCCCGATCCTCAAATCTCCTTCTCCTTCTGATTCTTGTCGCCCAACGCCATGTACAACTTTGGTTCTCACTCAGCTAGAGTCTCAAATACCTTTTGTGACCTTGTCATATGTTTCAACCAATGTTTTTAAAACCGGAACCGGTGACCGGACCGGTCCACCTAATGAACCGGTTTACCGACCGGAACCGGTCTAACCGAGACTGGTTTGGTCTAAATGAACCGATTTTAAAAAAATACATTAAATAATTAATTTTTAATGAAACAAAACTATTTTTAAGATGTAAAACCATGATTCCAAGCCAATAGAGACAAAATATGCAAAGTTTGCTCATTTATATACCATGTAAAGGTGAATATATCAAAATGGCACCAAGTACAATGCATATCATCGATAAAATAGCAAAATACATAAGAAATGAGGCTCTAAATGGCCTATAAAGTCCAAAAACAATGCTGCAAGCTATGAGGCCATTGGCCTACTACAAGTCTACAGTGTACACATGATCAATCATCGAGTTCATCACCACTACTAGACATAGGATCATCATCAAGAGCTACATAGACATCATCTGGTTCAGAGTCTGAGGATGCCTCAGCCTGATCTGCAACCTCAGTATCAATGCCACCAATGACAATAGAAGTGGACCTAATGGAAGCACGAGTTTGTCGACCTGCATGACTAGTGCCTTCCATTGGTTCTTTGCCTTTCCTTGATGCCGCTATTGATCCTAGTTTTGATGCCACCACATAATCTGCATCATTCCCCGCTAAAGCCATGTCAATATCAAAATCAACCTCAAACACAGGTTCTTTAGTCTCCTCCACCCATTCTGATGTTGGATCAATATCGTCCAACACAATGGGATCTAGATCAGGAGTTTTGCTCATCATTTGGAGCTTCGATTGCATTTATTGTTTACCCCCAAACTATGAAATCCTGAAACCATTAAGTCTGTTGAATTTTGAGTGAAATCTAAATTTCTAGTTTCTCCATATGAAATCCAATGAGGTCGAAACCACTCTCAAACATCCTAAGTCATTTCATGGTAATGTTAAAAATTTAAGTAAAAGGATGAAAATGAAAATTAAAGGAAATGTCACTTTTACTTTAAGAATTTAACATTACCATTAATTGCCAACATTGTTAGGGTTGAAACACCCTTAGTTTCCCCCCCAAACCCCTGAAACACAGTGAAAAATATGCTTTTTTAAACTTATGGTGGGCGTGCCTAAAACCGGTCGGTTTAGGACAGAACCGGCCGGTTTTCACCGGTTAGGGCAAAAAAATGGCGAAATGGCCTTTCCAACTGGGTTTTTTGGCCGATTTAGACCAGCAGCCTTGCTAACCGGCCGGTTAGACTGGTAACCGGTTTTTAAAAACGGTTTTGAAAACACTGGTTTCTACGCACTACTCTCCACGTACCATGCATCCTCATCGATGGTACCCTGCGAGAAATGAAAGATCATAACAAAGTCCTCCTTCAACCTCTTGGTGAGAGATTCTATCTCAGCAAAAGTGGCAACACCGGTGACGTGCTTCCCTTTCATCTTCTCATCATCTCCCGTCTTCTTCTTCATCGGACATCTCAACGAAAAATGACCCACCTCGCCACAGTTGAAACACTTGAATTTACTCAAGTCCTTCTTCTGCTTACCCTTCATTCGTGTTGCAAGTGCCACGTCATCATCTGGAGCCTTCTTCTTTGGATGAAGATCCTTATCTCGCAACTCTTCCTGAATGATGTCGTCCCACAACCTATTCCAGTCTGGCAACTTCTCTTTGGCAATGATCCCCTTGATGAAGGGCTTCCATTCCTTGGTGAACCCTTTTAAAGCAGTCCTCACCATATCAGAATTTGAAATAGTCATACTGACGACAACAAGCTCATCTTCAACTTGAGAAAATCTTCTTAGATATGAAGTCACTCCTTCACCCTGTATCATCTTGGTGAACTTCAATTTATCCTCCAATACTAGTACTTGATTCTTGTTCTTATTCTAGAACAAATTCTGAAGAGCCATCCACATCTCATGTGCAGTGTTCTTCCCAGACAAATGAGGTATTAGGGGATCCTTCACACCATCTAGGATGATCAACCTTGCCCTCATATCTAATTCCTTGTACACTTCCATCTTTTTAGGGTCGGTTGGCTTCTTGATCTCTTTCTCAGCTAACTCCCAAATCCTGTTGTCCTGCAACATCAACTTGATCCTTTCCTTCCAAGAACTATAGTTGGATATCCCTTCCAACCCATCCTCGTACCGGAGACCAACCTGCAATTTCGACATTGTGGTAGGCCCTACAATGTGACCAACTCCCTCTTAAGCTGTACTTTGTTGTGCCCTCTTTTGATTCACTGTCTCCTGAAGTAGCTCAGACACCTTCTGATACCATGTTGAATTTCCATGACCTTGGTGTCTGGGATAAAATCTTAAAATCTCTGACGCTACCAAACCAAGAATCTCAACAAAGCTACTTTGCACAATGGAACAATATAATGCAGTAAATCAATCGCGTGCATAATAGGAACAATAACAACAATATATGTAACCTAACTTCTTTATATTATCAAGATATAATACAATAGTCTAGGGCTCCCGTACAAGGGATAATGGCCCTCAAATATCCACAAGTACAAGAATACAAGATACAATGACAATTTTGCTGCTCTAGTGCACAATCATAGCCTCTATGTCGTATCTCATCCTGCCAGTCATTCGCTTCTAATCTGCTTTCTCGCTGCCCTCAGTCCATCAAGAAACAACAGAGAGACTCCAGGAGGGCTGCCACCTATCTCTGCTGCAAGTCACTTCTGATACAATGAACCCAGGCTAATCCAATCTGCTCTTCTAGGCTAGCCAATACTTGAGCTTTAATCTGCCTCTGCTAGTGGTTACTTTTTTCCATCAAAGTGTCACATAGGCCATCAAATCTTCACCCAATGTTAGCTGTCAAACTCCCTTTATGATTGCTGATCAAGGGCTACTTTGGACATCTATACACTGCCCTCCATCAGTCCAAGGATGCCCAATACCTCTGTCAATAATCCACTGTAGAATCTGCTCCTAGTTAGGTTTTCTAACCACCCAAGTCAACCCTAACACTTGGCTTCCACACGCTGCAAAGTCTGTGCACACTTGGACCATCCACCTAGCAATAATTCAACACAAAATCATCAACATACCTGTACTCCTGAGTTGGTGCATCTGTTGTAGTTTGTCAATCTGGTTAGGGCATCAATACAGACCCCGTCAGCCCTTTCTAACCACTGCAACAGACATCCAAATCAGTGCGGCTTCCCTTCCTTGTTTTGCTGCCTCCCATGCTGCCTGTTCCCTTATCACTGTGCTTGGTAATAGGCCTTACGGCACTTCTAGCAAGCCCAGAACAGGCCTGCGGTATCTCTGCTGTCCCACAGAGCCTGCAACCCTCCAAAACAAGGAAAATTACACCCTGAAATATGCACCTCACTGCCCAGAATTCACTTGGCTAGCCTCTGCTGCACCTCAGCCCTATCAAACCCACAAAACAGACCTCAAAACTGCCCTTGTGCTCCTTGGCCCTTTCCTTTTTGTGCTGCGGCTACCACAGAAGATGATCTCTCTATGAAATGTTGCTCTTGGATGATTGAAATGATCTCACATACACCTTCTATTTATATACAAAAGAAGGGCTCCACGAATTCTCCAAGAGACATGACTTTTGGACATATCTACCTCAAGCCTACATGACTTGTATGTCCAAAAACCCAACATTATCTTCAAAAATTCATATCTTCACTTAGACATCTCGAGAATTTGATGATTCTCGATGCATTGGATTCTCCTTGCCATCCTCTATAATCTCCATCCATCACATGCCAAGTAGATCTCATGGTTTGGCCCAACTCCTTTGGGTACAAAACCACAGCCTTGGGTTCCAAGCCCACAATGACCTATTGTGGTGCTCCAACGTCCAAACCCCGAACCCTAGGACTTGGAGTACCTCCCAAGCTATCAAAAATCAACATTATCTAGGGTTGCGGGAGACCCATATAGGCCTGTTTGAGGTAGAGTACAGTTGGGAACCAATTCCTTGTGACATCGGAAGATCAAGAGGCTACTTCTGAGGCCGCAGATAGCAGAAAAGGGGACAAACAGAAGGCCACAAGTTTTAGGAGAGTGATAACTGATTGTGATTGAAGCAACTTGAGAAAATATAGTTAGTTTGGAGCGACCAACAAGGCTGATTCTAGGCAACAAGTGACTGAAGGTGCCACTTAGTTCACGGCTAGTTGAAAACAAGGAGTAAGGGATAAGTCAAGGTTAGATTAGTAGTATAAGAGCAACAAGGTCTGCAGTTGTAACAACACTAGTTGTGAGTCTAAAACTACATTGTGTTTCTGGAAAGATTGTGGAATTGTAGTCAGCTATGTACTACTAAATTGGCTTTACTTTTATTATTGCTGGTGAAATCAACTATTTTGTTTACACTATTTGTGCATTCGATATCATCATTGTTTTGAAAATTGAAGTACTGTGATACTGGTATAGAATAGAAATTTTGCCATGTGCTCTTTTCAACCCTAAGGTTAATTTTCCCAAGAGGGATATTACATAATGAGCCTGATATTGTAATATGTATTTACACACTATAATAAAAAAACATCACAACTGCAGACCTTTAGACCAAAAAGAATACGGGGTTTTAAACTCCATAAGAAGGAAAAAGTGAGGGGGATGACCATGGTATAACCTAATCCAAAAAGAGGGGCATGATCAAGTGGGAGAAAAGGGTTCCCCAAGCGACACTTGGGAGAAATTATTCATGTGTACAAAAAACCTCTATCTCTCATTCTGTTGATTTGGCCCTGAATTGAGAAAACAATGTGGAGGAACAAAACTCTGCTATGGATACCTGAAATGCTACTGACCCCATGCGCCGATGTTGGACCGACATATAAAAATTGGTAAGGAATCTTTAAGTCTTGAATCCCGTGATTTAATGAGATGTCATAATTTCCAAGGTGGAAATGTATAGACCAATTTTTGTTTTCTCATCCTAGCAAGGCTCGAGTGTGGAAGGGAGATTGGTTGGGTTGCCTAATAAGTTATATAGTTGAATTCTCCTTGCTCGTCTATGGAAACGCTAGAGCTTGAGCGAAGAAATGGGCTAGATTTGGTATACCATTGTGAGGCCTCATACCTAAATGGATTGAACTATGTGTCCATAATTTGCTATAGGAATCCCTTTTTCTGTCTGTGAACTTAATACCCGAACTCGAGGGTGACCCAATACTGAGAGTTAGGAGCAGTGTGGTCTATGGTTGCAACGAATGTCGAAGGTCTGCAGCTAGTTGGTGTCATTTATAGAAGAAATGTACTCCAAAATTATACATCCATGTATGAAATTGATGTGTATATATTGGCAAGTCACTGTTATGCATGTATGCTGTGATTTATCGTTGATAATTCTGGGTTTCTTACTTGTAATTAATTGTTGAATGCTGACCACAATTCTGTGCATATACAATTTCATATAAAGAAGGAAGACATGTTGGCTGGTAACGCTGGTTCTGAGCATGCTAATGTTATATATAACAAGATGAATGGTATGGATAGCCTTGGATGTGGTTGAAGGGCCCCTAAAAATGTGTTGGAACTGTAGTGAATTCCTGCTAGAATGGTAGTGAATTGAGTGACTGTCTTATGCTCCTCTTAGAGTAAAAAGCATTTGGAGGTTTTATTGATGAAGCCTTAGTTGGCTGGGGAAAATGCCTTGGCTGGTTTCAAACATGTGGATGTAAGCAACTTTTTGTTTAGGGTCTCTGTATGGTTAAGGATCTATCGATAAGTTAATAATGAAATATATTTGAGGTCATAGTGCCCTTATGGGTCATGCTAGTTTTCTAATACCCAACTACTAATTTAATAAATATTTTGAGATGAAAGAACTGAAAACTGAGCTTCCAAACATATTTCCTAAATATGTTGAGTATTCTAAGAGAGCAATAGCAATGGACAATAAATTCTTGAAGACACAAGCGTGCAATAAAATAGTACACTAGAATTTTACCCAAGAAACCCCAACTGGGGAAAACTTGCAACCTGTGTGTTCTCTTTATTTTTCTTCAGCAATAGCAAATTCAGAAAATTACATGAAGAGGGAAAAGACTTCCCTTCACTCAAAAATCGACCAACAAACTTTTGCGCACTAGTTGGACTCTATCTAGCCCACTTAGCTTCCCTCTTTTGCGCAACAGAGTTCCATACAATCTCGTATGGCCTTCTGCATAGTTGCTTTACGCAAGCAGGCATGCATTGCTGTTGGAGACACATTTCAGGAAGTTATGATGGCTGTATAACCTCCTTTCTCTTGCTGGTCTAGACTGCATGGAAAACCCTAGTGTCAAAATTCACTATGCTCTATTGTTGAAGAGAGAACATGCTACTCTGATGCATAATAACCAAGTCTGTTCCCTTTCCCTCCTTTTGAATTTGATCTGGGCCCACTAACTCCATGAATGGCTGAGATTAAATCTCAATTGATGGCTGAGATTGTTTCAATTTTTGACTATAGGAAAATTAAGATCTTCCTAAGTCAAAACAATGGGAAAAAAGTAAAACTGCGCGTTTGGTCCACTTGTGGGTCCTGTTACCACTCCACTCAAACTAGTAGGGGACCTATGTGGGATCCCTAAAGGGAAAATGCTAGGCCAAGGGCAACAAATGGAGACTTAGCCAACTGTCACCTCAGCTAAGGCTCCCTTCTATTTACGGACTTTATCGATGGGAGGAGACTCGATATCTATGGAGTCATTAATGAATGATAAGTCAATGGATATGAGTGACCCAAACAAACCCTTTCCCAGAAAAGTTTGAAGGATGGAGCTTACTTGCTTTCTAAGCTAGGTACTATGTATTCTAGGGAAAGGAAGAGAGGATTTTGAGGGTTAGGTTTATGGGATAAGACTTGTGAAGGAGTTCCCCAATTCCTAAAATCCTTGTTAGAATTGGTATCCTGGATAGTTCTTGAAGAATGATCTTCTTACCCTAGACAAGGTGGGGAAGGATCAAAGAAAGTATTTCCACTCAAAGATGTTGTTTTGACTCTATGAGGTACTAGCCTTGGGGATTACTTGGCAAGTTTTGATCAAAGAGCTAGCGCTTGGCTTTTCTCCCAACTCCACTGTTGTAATATCTTCAAAATTGGAGGAAAGCTAGAGGAAAGGCCAACGCAGGAGACCATAGGAGATCAAATTCTTTTGATGGCTAGCTTGTCGGGAAATTGATGCCCTAGGTACCCCAATGTGGCTAGTCCTAGAAGGATGTGAGAGAATATGAGTTTTAGTGACCACCCTTGGTAGATCAATGCCTTAATCTTTGGGAGAATGGAGTCTATGTTGAGTATGAGTAGGATTTCTTGGTTCCCAGTCAAGGAGGCCTCAAGATCACTTTGTTTGCCTTCTAGCTCAAGAAGAAGCAACCTTGCAACGTTTATACTTTGATGTGCAATAGGAATGGCTTGTCAAGCTTGGATTCGTTGATTGAATTAACCCTAGGAGATTTCGCTTCTATTACATGGCCCATACATTGAGAGATGCTATAATAGAGACAAATTCCACAAATTTAAGCAATAAATGCATGCAACAATTAACCCTAGGAGATTTCGCTTCTATTACATGGCCCATACATTGAGAGATGCTATAATAGAGACAAATTCCACAAATTTAAGCAATAAATGCATGCAACAATTAACCCTAGAACAACGAAAATCCTAGTCCAACATATATGGCAAAAGTAAACAAGAATAACATAAAAAAAGCACTTACTTACATGTAATAGAGTATATCCAACCATTCACAATTCACAATAAAGAAGCTCTAAGAGAAGATAGACTAATTATCCACACATAAAAACTCATCCATAAAGCTCCAATTCATCCTCTAGAAAAAGTGTGAAAATCTCAAGAAAGATAAGAGATCCAAACCAAAGTGATGATGAGAAATGAACTCATCTCACTTCTATATATACACAACTTAGGAGTTCGAATTAGCCTCCTTCGCCTACATAAGCCCCAAAAATAAAATAATGTGCTAATAATACAATTTTTGGTGACAAACCCACCAAACTAGCTCATAAATGAAAAAATAAGCCTCTCAAGAGGTCAAATAATAATCTATGGATGTCGTAGGGTCCTCTAACAGGCCTAATGAGGTCCATGGGTGCCACAATGAAAAATAGGACCCTCAAAAGCAGTGGACAAGGGGTTGGCCCCTGGTAATAACCTGTGGTGCTCCAAATGACATGTGGGGGCACACAAGTGTCCTCATGGGTCTCCAAACAAATCGAAGATGCTTGTGGGTCACTTGTAAGGGCTAGGATGATAGTGTAGGTGATGCCACATTATTGTACAAGTCCTGAATCATCTGCCAAGTGTATGGTGTAGATCTAGGGTCAGCGGGGCATGATAGATCAGGTGCATCCTCCTCGTCTAATAAGTGAACCACGAGCAATCTTTGAATGGCTGTGGGGATCCATGGGGTGCAATTTGCTGCTGTAGAGGCCCATGGCTCTCAACGCTCACCCTACATGTGCCGATGTAGCCCTCTGGAGGATTAGGGCCCCATATAGGAAGACCAAACCCAATTGGAAACCATCTACAATCCTGCTTAAGATCCAATGTGTTCCCTAGCCTTCCAGTACAAGTCATTAGAGAAATTGAGTAAATGAGCTTACCTAATCATGGACCACAGGTGGGGACCTCACAATGGCTTGCCCTTCCATAATGGGCTTCGGGGTGTGCCAATGTCTCTTAAACTCCAAATGAGGTTAACCAAGTGCCCTATTAGGTGGTTTCTACCTTTAAAGGGGATAATATAGTCAAGGTACATCCGTCAAAAGGTGGTGGCATGTGATAGATAGGTGAATGAAGTAGGGGATGAGAAGGGGCAACCCTAGGTCATATGCTGGGGTACAAGGGTAGCTAATAAGAGGGAAGCCCACGCTTGGGTTTATAATGTGTAGGAGGGAGCAATCATAGTACATGAGGTGCCCCGACCTTGGTTTTTCCACCCTTCTATATATGCCTTTTGCCTTTTTATGATTTTCTTTGATTAATTGCTCGGGGCTCAAGTGGTTAGAGCATGATGTATAAGATATAGCAGTGAATTCCCCCCTTTTAAGGTGGCGTGGTTCATCGCCCACAAGGGGTTGGGACAATCATGGGTTCCTATATAATGAAGAAGGCTCATAGAACCTGTAGCAACCAGGGTGATGGCCATGATGATGGGGTAGAGCTCATGTATTGGCTTTTGCTCACGTGATAAATGTTTGTCTCGACCATCTTTTGCATTTTGTGGTACTTTTCATGTTGAATGTGGCCATATATGCTTTTAACTTTCTTTTCAGCTGCATCAACCTCCAGGCTTCATTCCAGACCATGACCCAAGGTGTGGGCAAGGGGAAGGGGCAAGCTAACTCTATGTGGACCCAATGGAGGGATGTGGACCCAGTTGGAAGAAATAATGGATGATGTAATAATGAATGGAAAGATAGAAATATAAGTGGATAAGGGTGCGGGACCACACAACCAAAATAAGGATTTCCCGTGAAATACCATCCCTGAAACCAAATGGTCAATAAAAGAGATCCCACAGGACTAGAATCCAAGGTTAATTCCTAAAAGGGGTCTAGGGGACAGAAGCACAGACCTAGCCCATCCTTTCCGCCAAATCCTCCCATTAATCCATGCCCATAAGTGTCCATGATAAGTAAACTACAATACTTAATTTCAAAATGACAAGGCATACCTTTAGATTCAGGAGGCCCACCTTCAAACATACGATCACGGTAGATGGGCGAGGGACTACATGGCTGGCTTAGGTGGCAGAGAAATGGGACAATGAGCTAGCTGATCGCTGCAAGGGGCTATCCGCTGAGGACCATCTTCGAGAAAAAAATTCTCCGAGGGAAATTACCCACAAAATGGTGGGTAACAGGTCCCTTTGCCAAATTTAGTGCACATGCTAAATTTAACTAAACCCTTCCTCCACTAACTCAATTTAACGACTTTTAGCCCATGAAATAATATTTAATGTGAAGGAAGTTGAGCACTTCCTCTATAAATAGAGGTGCACTTCCTCTCATTTTCTCGTGGTTGGATTAGGGGTGAAATCCCTTAGCTAGTTTGTAATTTCTGTAAATTTTATCTTCTTAAATTTGGTTATGGATGCATGAATAGAGATACCTCTTGGAAAAGATGTGTTGATGTGGATTTCACTCTTTTCTTAAAAGAATATCGATGAAGCATGGATGAATGAATGGCAATCTAAGTAAGTGGACTTCTTTTGTCCTGGTTGCATTTATGGATGACAGTAATTTAATATTAAGCAATTGGGCATGGTATTTCATTTTCATTATCCCTCTTCAACAAACCCTTCTTCCAAGTCCTTGCTTTATCTTGTCCTTGAAGATTGAAAGCCAAGGGACAATGAGTGGACTTCCCCTAGCCTAGTGAACATAAATCCACTCCAGACTTCTTCAATTTGATCCTTAACCCCATATGCCATAAAAGTATATTGACAACCTAGGGCATTGGTCTTCCATTATCCCATCATTTTTATCCTTTATAAAATTCCTTTAAATTGTTTTGCTAGGTTTACTCTCCGAAATCACCTTGTAGTTCCTTGATTGTGTGCGTTTTCCTTTGAACTCAAATATGAAATTTACCCTTAAGAACCCAAGTGGTCCTATCTTCCACATTAAATCTTATTTCCTCAATCCTTTGAATGGTGGTAACGTAAGCATAAGCCTTTGGGGGGCTCTTGACTTGGTTTGGGGATCTACAAGGGAAAACCCCCCTTGAGATGGAGGAGAGCTAGCTAGAAGTGAAAGCAGGGTTGGTGAGATGACAATGGTTCCCTCCTAAGTAAATAGGGTCTCACACTTGAGCTTTTGGACTTTATCTTGAGAAGTGCAAGATTTTGTTGTAATGGGTCCAAGCCCTTACAAGCAACCTATAATGAGTACTTATGGGCCAACACAATTGAAGTGCTCCACATCAAAGTAATGTGTCATCCTCTAAGGTGATGTCATACACAACAGGTGTTCCAAGATGATGTAGCTACACAAGGTTTTGTAAATTTTTTCACCTAGGTGATTGTTATTCTAATGTTCTCACAATAAATAACAAAGAAACAAAATTTATTTAATAGTAGAAAATTAAATTTTTGAGCATGCTTCAATCACACACTAGCTAAAAATTGAATAATGGAGGAAATAACATAAGGATTTTTCCTTCTAGTCAACTTTTCAAAGCTTACAAGGTAGCCTTTGCAAGCTGCTTTGAATGGTCATTAAATCATCTCAAACAAATGTGTATGACTTTGTAGAAGAGTGTACAACTGTAGAAATTTTCATTGTAGATTAAACTGATTATGCAATGTACTAAAGAAAAATACTTAATCTACTTCTACAATCAAACTTGCGGAAGCTTAATCGATTTTGAGCAAGATCAACGAGAACACATATAACAGAGAAGAAGATTCAATCACACATGAAACATAGAAGAATAATCTGGGGAAAGCCTCAGCTAAAACCCCGCTATCTGTATTATCATACAAGTGGAAATATCTTAGGATTACACAAAGCTTTAGCTCACAAGCTATCCAGCTCTCAGTACAATCCCTCACTACTGCTCATAGACATAATAGACAACACATATGCCTTCCTTTGGTCCTCCAAGCCTCCTATTTCCTTTCGTGGTTTCTCCTGGGTTCTCCAGCTGCCACCTGTGTAATTCTCACCTCACACACTGCTCTGACCTTTGTAGTAACTAAGCAATCCTTAAGGAATGAATTCCTTCTGCACGTAAGAGATATTCACATGGGAATATTCTAGCAACTGATAGTACACTGTCCCTGCCTTTAATCACAACTGGGTCTTTGTCTGAAATGACATGCATGAGTTATTTATGAGAGAATATTCAGTTATCTGAAGTACACTAGTTGCATGCATGCATGCATTAACTAACTGAACTCAGTTAACTGAGCTAACTAATTACAAGTCAAATACAACTCATCCTTATCTCCTTAATTAAGGGATAACTTCCTCAATCAAAGGGATAACTGTTGCATGTCTTCACAAAGACTTCATGTTTG
The DNA here is from genome assembly GCA_000404065.3 of Pinus taeda. Lineage (NCBI taxonomy): Eukaryota > Viridiplantae > Streptophyta > Pinopsida > Pinales > Pinaceae > Pinus > Pinus taeda. The sequence continues at coordinate 146,687 of APFE030470442.1, read as the reverse complement.
ATTTTCTCCAACTAATTAACTCAAGATGAATTAATTAATTATTTATCAAACAACTGCTGAGACTAAATTCGAATTTTAATTCTCAATTTTAATTCAGGGACTAATTAAAATTGGAATATATCCTGAAATGCTATCCTTAGCAATGCTATTTTTAGCATTTCTTGTTGCTATTTTCAACACTTCCTCTCAACAAGAAAGGGATTATTTGTCAGCCCGATCCTGTCTTTGTGGAACTCGAATTTACACTTTGACAATGCCTTAATCAAAATGTCAGCATCTTGCTCCTCGGTTGAAATATACTGCAACAACATGATCCTCTTCACCACACAGTCTCTGAGATGATGATACTGAATGTCGATATGCTTGGACTTGTCATGAAATACTGGATTCTCAGAGAGTTTGATACAACTCTGATTATCACAATAGATCACAGTTGGATCCATCCTCTGATCAAACAAACCAACTAGAATTTTCTGCATCCAAATGGCCTCACATGTTGCCTAACTTACAACCATGTATTCAACCTCTGTTGAGCTAAGTGCAACTGACCTCTGTTTCCTGCTGTACCAAGACACTGCAGTTGAACCAAGGTTGAAAATTCCTCCTGATGTGCTCTTTTGATCTGATGGACTCCTTGCCCAATCTGCATCTGTGAAGCCCTATAGCTTCATTCCCTCTGATCGTTTGTACCATAATCCATACTGAGATGTGCCTCTGAAGTATCTCAAAACATGCTTCGCTGCCTTCCAAAACAACTTGGTAGGATGAACCATAGCTTGACTCAGCTGGTTCATCGCAAAGCTCAAATCTGGTCGTGTGTTCACTAAATACATCAATAAACCCACAAGTTGCCGATATACGGTAGCCTCTACTACCTCACCTGAAGTAGCATTCTCCTTCCTCTAGTTACCTACTAGAGGAGTCTGCATGGGCTTGCACTTCTCCATGTGGAATCTCCTGAGTATCTCATTGGCATACTTGCCTTGAGACACAAACACTTCCCCATCCTTCTGCCACACTTCCATGCCTAGAAAGTAGTGCATGAGACCCATGCCTTTCATCTTGATCTCTCTTGCAAGGTCCTCCTTGCAAGACATGATCAACTGATCATCTCTTGTCAATATCAGATCATCAACATAAAGAATAATTATCAACTGCTTACCTTCCACCATGATGTGGTACAAGTTCGCATCTGCTTCACTCTTTGTGAAGCCCAACCCGGTGAAGTAGTTGTTGTTCATGGTGTACCAAGCACGAGGTGCTTGCTTTAGCCCATACAAAGCTCTCTTGAGTCGGCACACATGTGACTCATGATCGAAGGTTTTAAATCCTTCCCACTGCTTTATGTACGCCTCTTCCTCAATCTTGCCATTGAGGAATGTAGTCTTCACATCCATTTGATGGATCTTCCAACCCATTTGTGCTGATAGTGCCAACATCGATCTGATAGATGAGTACCTTGCTACAGGAGAAAAAGTCTTATCATAGTCGATCCCCTCGCCCTATGAGAAACCACGGGCAACAAACCTTGCCTTATGTTTCTCCACACTACCATCAGCAACATGCTTTACCTTGTAAAGCCAACGGGAACTCATGACTGACTTGTTCTTTGGTCTTGGAACAACATCCCAAACTTTGTTCTGAACTATGGAGTCATACTCCACCATAGCATCAACCCAAACTGGCTGCTGCACTGCTTCTTCAAAGGAAGATGGTTCGATCTCTACACATTCCCCAACAAGGGCCATGTAACCAGTGTACCGCTTAGGTGACCTCCTCTGTCTGCGCTGAGAAGATGGTTTTCCCACATTCTCTCTCGCATCTGACAACAATCTGTTAGCTTCTCTCATGCGCTTCTACCCCTCTCTGGAAGACTCTGCATGAGTGGATGTCTCCACTCCTGGAACCTTTGCATCCGGCTACTCCGCATTAGTCTGAGGCTTCTCCTTCTTAGGAACCAAAAGTTCCTCCTCTGCATGCATCTTGAGCTCCTTCTCAAGGGAAACTTGCATGGCCTTTAGCTCATCAAACTTAAGATCTCTACGAATCACTGTCCTCTGACTGGTAGGCAAATACACCCGATAGTTGTGGGGAGTATCAATGTACTCCACAAGGTATCCTCAACTCTGCTGTCGACTCTAGCTTCTTCCGGGCATCCTTGGTCACATGGCAATAAGCCGATGAGCCAAAGATCCTGAAGTGACTCACATCTGGTCTCTTTTCGGAGAAAGCTTCCTCTGGTGTCTTCATCCCAAGTATGCGATGCGGGCTTCTATTCTGCTAGTAAACCGCTGTGTTGCATGTCTCAGCCCACAAATGAAGTGGTAGGCCTTGGTCATGCAACAACACCCAAGTTGCTTCCACAATCGTTTTGTTCTTCTTTTCGGCCACCCCATTCTGCTGTGGGTTATGGGGTGCTGTCAACTCCCGTTTAATTCCTTCTGCTGCACAGAAGTCCTTAAACTCTTGAGAGACATACTCTCCACCATTGTCGCTTCGCAAGGCCCTAATCTTCTTTCCAAATTCTTTCTCAACCAAGGCTTTGAACTCACAAAACCTTGAGAAGGTTTGATCCTCCTTTTGCATGAAATAGATCTAACATCTAGGAGAAAAATCATCAATGAAAATAACATAGTACCATTGTTTAGCGGTGGAGGCTATCGAGAATGGTCCACACACATCCTGTATGAACTCGCTCCAAGGTTGCTTCAGCTCGACTGTCTCGATCCTGAAAGAAAGATTTTGCATACTTACCCAAGGTACAACCTTTGCATGTGTCCACTTGCTCAAGTTTACCTTTGGGAAGTTCGGTAGAAATCTGCTGCATTATCTTCAAGGCCCCATGATGCAAGTGGCCCAACCTTCTATGCCATAACTCGCCAATATCTTGGCTTTGCACCAATTCTGCTTTGGAACTTAATGCAGCACAATCATCTACATCCAACGTGTAGAGATTCTTCACTCGAATCCCAATCCTCTTGGTCTGACCCATGGCTACGTGTCTCAGGAACGTCTTTCCTTCATTGAAGACTACATCATAACCTTTGTCTTCCAACATCATGACGGATACCAAGTTTTTCTTTAGTCCAGGCACATACTTTACATCAGTCAGGATGAGGAGCTCCATGCTCCCTCTGAAACACAATTGTACCTTTACCTGAAACACGATACTTTCCATCATCGCCCATCTTTATGCGCATCTGGAGGTCCTTCTCCTCCAAGGTACTGAATAAACACTTATCGCTGGTCATGTGGAATGAGGCTCCACTGTCCAGGTACCAAACACAACCCACCATCGATGAAACCATGCATGCGATGAGGGTAAAATCCAATTCGAACTGTGAGGCCAGTGCCTCACCATCTGATCCTTTTGAGGATCCCTTCTTGGATTTCTTCAATGGACAATTTGTTGCATAATGGCCCACCTCATGACAATTAAAACATCGCACTTTAGATTTGTCAATCTTCTTCCCACCGTGGGAAGAACTCGATTTGGAATGGGAAGCCTTCCCTTTCCCTTTCCTCGCCTTACTTGCTAAGGCTAGATTTTCTTCATCATCATGCTTTGATGAAGAACCATCTCTGGTGCTTCTCTTGATCTCCTCCTGCACTAGATCCGACCACAGTCTTTCCCAATCTGGAAGTTTCTCTCTTACATTTACTGAGTCCTGGTAGCTATGTTAGCTCTTAGGAAGACCAAGGAGAGCAAGACTCACCATGCCATGATTCCTACACTTACAAGCTCTTCTCTGCAAGTGGTGAGCTTGTTCAGATATGTAGAGATCGTGTCACCCTTTTCACACTTGATTTTCCGAAGCTTGTCCTTCAGCGCCAATTTCCTCTGGTCGCCGCTGTTTTGATAAAGATCCTTCATTGTCTTCCACATTGAAAACAGAGTCTCCTTCCCATGGAGACTCGAGACAATGTGGTCTCGAACTCCGTCCAGAAGAATCCTCCTCGCTCTCGCCACACATTTCTTCCATTTTGCCAATTCTTGGGCATTAGCTGCTGCTGGCTTGGGGACTTCTTGATAAATGAAGTCCTTCAAACCGTTATCCTCTAATACCGCTTCCATGCGATCCTTCCAGGCTATGTAATTCGAGCTGCTATCCAGGGCATACTTGAGTCTCAAGCCATTGAACGCCATTGGTGAACTCTGAGATGTGATAAGAAATCGATTTTGTACCTACAATCAAGAACTTCAAACTTCGAACTTCTCCCTTCTTTGTATACTGTTCTCCGCTTTGATCACCTTTGCTCCAATACCATGTAGAAATTCTCACTATAGATTAAACTGATTATGCAATGTACTAAAGCGAAATACTTAATCTACTTCTACAATCAAACTTGTGGAAGCTTAATCGATTTTGAGCAAGATCAACGAGAACACATATAACAGAGAAGAGGATTCAATCACACATGAAACACAGAAGAATACTCTGGGGAAAGCCTCAGCTAAAAACCCCGCTATCTGTATTATCATACAAGTGGAAATATTTCAGGATTGCACAAAGCTTTAGCTCACAAGCTATCCAACTCTCAGTACAATCCCTCGCTACTGCTCATAGACATAATAGACAACACATATGCCTTCCTTCGGTCCTCCAAGCCTCCTATTTCCTTGCGCAGTTTCTCCTGGGTCCTCCCGCTGCCACCTGTCTAATTCTCACCCGACACACTGCTCTGACCTCTGTAATAACTGCGCAATCCTGAAGGAATGGATTCCTTTTGCATGGAAGAGATATTCACATGGGAATATTCTAGCAACTGATAGTACACTGTCCCTGCCTTTAATCACAACTGGGTCTTCGTCTGAACTGACATGCATGAGTTATTTACGAGAGAATATTCAGTTATCTGAAGTACACTAGTTGCATGCGTGCATGCATTAACTAACTGAACTCACCATCAGTTCCACAAACTGTTTGGTACTAATCTAACTGGACTTAACTCAGTTAATTGAGCTAACTAATTACAGCTCAAATACAATTCATCCTTATCTCCTTAATTAAGGGATAACTTCCTCAATCAAAGGGATAACTGTTGCATGTCTTCACAAAGACTTCATGTTTGATTTTCTCCAACTAATTAACTCAAGATGAATTAATTAATTATTTTTCAAACAACTGTTGAGACTAAATTCGAATTTTAATTCTCAATTTTAATTTAGGGACTAATTAAAATTAGAATATATCCTGAAATGCTATTTTTAGCATTTCTTGTTGCTATTTTCAACAACAACTATACTAGGACAACTTGATTTGTTTTTTCCTTTCTTGGACAACAAAGCACCCTTTCTCTGGTCTCAATACTGAAGCACACTTAAGCAATAGACTGTATGTCTAGATTTGAAAGTGTTCAGCCAGATCTGAAGTGTATGACCTATGCATGAAGAAAAGATAACTACGATAGTGGCACAAAATGTATGGCTTGTTGTAGTTGCTAGTCTCTTTAGTATATTTGCTCTTCTTCTCTTCTTGTGGCACCCTTCCTTCTTCCAAATCTTTTGCTCTCTTTTCATTTGTGTGATTGACCTCTCCTCTCTTGTCCTATTTATGCTTTGAGAGAAGATAACTAATCTTCTCAGTCATAATTGCCACTTATCTCAATCATGAGATGTATGACTAAGATTAAATCCTAATGTAAGTGATTAATCTTTTAGAACTTCTAGAACATTTCATTTAAATTAGTAAATGTTAAATTATGGTATGTTCTATGGTTAGAGCAGTTTATTTCAAATCTTCTTATTAGCCACTGTTTAGCAATCACATAAGCATAAAGTAAAGTGCAGATAGAACATTAAAAGGTCGATAGAAAACAAGCCAAGACAAGAGACACTAGATGTGGCGGCTAGCCAGGAACAAACCCCAATGCAGGGAAACATTTTGATCAGTTCTTCTTTAATCTTCAATAGCTCAATAGAGAGAGAAATAGTACAATATATCAAATCTATAATTTTTATGACAATAGTAAAAGATGCCCTAATCGGCACTTGCAAAGTGGATCAAATGATTCACAAATAATCTAGGATCAACCTTAGTCATCCCAGCCTTCAATGGAGACGAAAGACAACCCGAAACAACTCAAGAAACATGGTCAAATCTGGTCAACGCTCAGGCAACCCTGTGGTCAGCCCTAACTAAATTTACGTTGGTCACTTCGTGGTTAGTTCAGCCCTCCAAATAGTTGATTTGAATTGCGGCTTGCTTGATGGAGACTCCCCACACAATGCCACTGTCAAAGGAGGCTTCACGCTGGTCTAGGCTGCCCTGGCTGCACCCTAAACAAACCTACGTCCCTTCCTTTTGTTGCGTCCTCCTCTTATGGCTGCGTCCTTCTTCTTTCCCCTAGTTATTCCTTTGTTAACCCAAACAAGAAAAGAGAGAGAGAGAAGAAGAGATGATGAAATGAGATGAGATAATGACTCAACCTCTCCTCTATTTATATGCAATGCTGGGCATGTGTGCCACACACTTAACTGCTGGCCGACCTTGCAATTTGTCAAGTAATTAGAAATAAATTCATATCTCCATAAATACTCGTCGGAATCGGATGATCTTTAGATCAATCCTACATCTCTCGACGAGAGGAACCTAGGAAAAGTATCAGCTGACATAAATAAGGTGACCCACATGGAGTTTGGCCCTAGTTGCCAATTTTAACACTCCCGCTCAACTAGGGAGAACTCCATCTGCTGATCTGTCAGATCGTCGGTACTATCTTTGCCATCAAATGTACTGCCTTGCACTGTTCGGCTCTGCTCTACAGAACTATGAAGAAGAAGAAATGATCGAGGATGTATCATATTATCCTCCATTGACCTGAAGTCAGTCTGAGAGTGTCATACCACTCTCACTGATCCCAGATCAATGGAGGTCATCCTAGCATAGGGAGTACGGTAGATACAACGATGCGTCCATCGATAGTACTACTAATGGTCCCTAACCCCATTTCCCTACTCATTGATCAGATGAGAGGTACTTCCCATGAGTCCCAGACTGCATGGGTAGGATGCCTCGACAGGAGAACTAATCATCCTGTCCCAGAGGAGAACTAATCATCTTGTCCCAAAGTCACCACAGGGTATCACAAGGGAAGGTTGAACCTTTCACACTGTACATAACGCACCATTAGGGGAGGGTGAGTCGCCTTGTGGTCGTATGTCGCTCCAAGAAGTACCCTGCACCCCCTGGAGCTCCTAGGGCTCAATGTATGCATCATACACGCCCCTCATAAGGGGTCTCTGGACGACACCTAGTTGTTCTTGGAAAGTCAAGAATTTGACCTTTCCTAGGGGCTTTGTCAAAATGTCAGTGACCTGCTCATCTGTACTGATATGTTGGAGCTTTATTGCTTTCCGCTGCACCATATCGCGGATATAGTGGTGCCTGATATCGATATGCTTGGAGCAATCATGAAATACAAGATTCTCTGATAAACGAATCTCACTCTGGTTGTCACATAGGATCACGGTAGTATCCAATGTAAATCCAAACAGCTCACTGAAGAGCTTCCACAACCAGACCGCCTCACAAGAGGCCATACTAGCAGCAATGTACTCTGCCTCGACGGTGCTCAAAGCCACAGACTTCTGCTTCCTACTCATCCAGGATATTGAGGCAAATCCCAAAGAGAAACAACACCTAGAAGTGCTCTTTCGGTCCACCACACTACCTGCCCAATTAACATCGGTATATCCATGTAGTCTCACATCTTCAGTAGTGTATCTCAACCCATGAGTGATTGTGCCTCGAAGATATCTCAACAGATTCTTGGCACCAATCCAATGTGTGTGGTGAGGCTCAACCATATGTTGACTCAATGTGTTGACTGCAAAACATATATCTGGACGGGAGTTCACCAAGAACATCAATGCTCCGATGAGTTGACGATACTCGGTAGCATTTTGTAAAACAGGTCTGGTAGCACTACGCTTAACTTCTTGAAGTCAAGCTCCATCGGGTAGTCACGAGCTTGCAGTCCACCATACCGAATCTCTCCAATGTCTTCACCACATATTTTCCTTGACATAAGAAAACCTCCCCTGGTTTCTGCCAAACTTTCAGTCCTAGGAAATAGTGCATCAGTTCTAGGTCCTTCATCTCAAACTCAAAAGCCAACTCTCTCTTACACTTGTGAATGAGAGGGTCTGCACCTGTTAGAAAGAGGTCAAAGTACATCACCAGTATGAGAGGTTTGTCATCTTCAACCTTAAAGGTTAGGGTTGGCTTCACTCCTAATGAATCCCAGCTTCATCAAGTAGCTATTGATCCTCTCATACCATGCTCGGGGTGCTTGCTTCAGCCCATCCAGGACTTTCTTCAACCCGCACACGTGAGATTCATGATCATGAATATCAAATCCTTCAGGTTGTTCCACATAGACTTCCTCTTTGATCGAACTATGCAAGAATGCGATCTTGACATCCATCTGATGTAGGTTCCATCCTTGCGAAGCAGCAAGGGATATGATTGAGCGGATGGTGGTGTATCGGGCAATAGGTGCAAATATCTTGTCATAGTCTATGCCTTCCTTCTGAGAGAAGCCACGAGCGACAAAACGAGCTTTATACTTTTCAGTACTTCCATCAACTCCATGCTGTATCTTGTAAAGCCATTTCGAAGTGACAACTGCTTTGTTCTGGGGTTTGGGGACAACATCCCAGACATAGTCTTTCTTGGTGGATTTATATTGCTCAGTCATAGCATCCTTCCATACTTTATGCTTGACAAGTTCTGCAAATGATGAAGGCTCATTTTGGATGATCGTGCTCATGATGGTCAAGTATCCTTGATACCTGGCCGACTTCTTACTTTCACAAAAAGTCCCTCTGGGTGCAACGTGTCTTTTGACATCATCAAGTGTCCCCCTGGGCTATGAAGGTCTCTTCCTAGAAGAGGAAGGCTCTTGCGGAGGGGGATCATAAGATCCTTAGGTTCTTCCACATCGGGCATCGTCTCATCTTCCTTTTCCTCCGGTTTCCTGGTGTCGGCTTCTTTAGATTCCCCTAGAGTAGGAAGATTGTCAACTTTGCTAAGAGCCATATCTTTGTCAAAAGTGACATCATGGCTTATCTGGACTTCCCTTTGACCAGCCACATAGATTCTATAGCCCTTAGTGTTTTAGCAATAGCCCACGAAGATTCCTTTCTTTCTAGATGCACCCAATTTATTCCTTTTCTCTTTCGACACATGAAAATATACATGACTTCCAAAAATTCTAAAATGAGATACGTCAGGTTTCTTACCAGTGAGCATCTCTTCAGGAGTCTTGGAAACCAATGCTTGATGAGGGCATTGGTTTTGCACATATACGGCAGTATTCGCAGCTTCGGCCCATAGAAACTTTAGAAGTCTTTGATCATGGAGCATGGCACGAACAACTTCCACAACTGTATGATTCTTCCTTTCCGCCACACCATTTTGCTCAGGAGTATATGGTGTTGTGGTCTCCCTCTTAATGCTAGCTTCTTTGCAAAAGTCATGGAACTCATTGGATTCATACTCAGTCCCATTATCAGTCCTTAAGATCTTGATCTTCTTTTCAGTTTGATTCTCGATCAAGGCTTTGAAGTGACGAAACCAGGAGAACACTTCATCCTTCATTTTCAAGAAGTATATCCAAGTCTTGCGAGAATAATCATCTGTAAAAGCGAGGTAATATAAATATCCTCCCAAAGATTTCACATACTAGATATGTCTAAGTGAACCAACTGCAATATATCAGAGGTCTTGCTTTGGCTTGAGGGGAATGGTCCCCTTTTGAGCTTTCCTTTGGCACATCCTGGACATACACCTTCTTGCTCTAATTTGAACTCGGGCATCCTGGTCACCATTTTTCTCACATCGGGTAGAGCTTTATAATGAAGGTGAGCAAACCTTTGATGCCATAGTTCGGACTGAAGAGATGTGTGACAAGACATGACACCCAGCAGACTTCCTCCAACCTGATATAATGAATCAACTCGAAACCCAAGAGTGAAAGCATCTTTAAAATTCTTTTTGCATATGCGTACCTTGCCATCGATGAAGGCCACCTTGTAGCCTCTGTCTGCCATTGCCGAAATGGACACCAGGTTCTTTTTGAGGTCAATTACATATAAGACTTCTTGCAAATGAATTGTATTACCCTGATTCAATTAAAGAATGACATTCCCTATGCCTTTCACAGGATATTTGGAGTTGTCCCCAAGAACAATTTCCCGGTTGGTCTCCTCTATCAGGTTAGAGAGAGTTTCTTTGTAACCAATGAGTGTCTTGAGGCACCACTATCAATCAGCGAATTTCCCAGCGAGTTCGGAGGAGCAGTGATAGAGAGGGCCGCTGGTAGATAATATTCATCTTGCTTATTGTTAACAATGTTAGATTCATACCTGGAGTTTCTTGCCTTCTTGGAGGGTTGACCTCTTCCTTGATTTTCGACATTCCTTTTTCCATTGAACCCGCCATTCCTTTGATTGCCACGAGAGTGATTTTGATCATCGTCATGATGTGAGTCCCTTTTATCAAGGCACTCCCTCGCATAGTGGCCCATTTTGTTGCAATTGTAACATTGTCCATTTCTTCCACCCTTTGGTCCGGCCATTCCTTTGGATTTAGCCCCGGAATAGTTTCTCCTTTTAGCATGAGGGGAGAAAGCATTTCGTGATCTTCCATCCTTGTTTCTTCTTGAATGCATCTCGCCATCAATTCCTCAAATCTAGAAATTACATTATTGTTGAGAAGAGTGGTTTTGAATATGTACCATTCAGATGAGAGCCCTCCAAGAGTTGTGATAGTCATTTCCCTATCAGGAACTACTTCCCCAATTAATAGGAGATCATTCTTGATCTCGATGATCCTTAAGAAATATGCTTGTATACTCTCATCTTTGGCCTTCTTAATTTCCTTTAGCTTATTCCTAAGGAACAAAACTTGATTTGCATCATTAACTTTAAATAATTTAAACTCACCAGTGTATCGTAGATTTCCTTGGAGGTGGTCAACTCGGAGACATAGGCCACCAGGTGCTTGTCGATAGATTCCCGAATGATCTTCTTTGCTTTGACTTCTCCCCTGGTCCACTTGTTCTTAGCAGCAACAGATGCATTTGATGGAGGCTCGACAATTCTGCCTCTCACATGGTCCAACATTTCCTGCTCTTCTAATGTCAGATCGAGAGACATCTTCCATCCGTGATAGTCAGACTTCTCACGGAACTTGTCTTCAGCGGGGAAGTGTAATGAGGACCCCATGAAGTCTTAGGATTGCTTCAACAGCCTTTGTTGATTGCTCGTGCTCTTGCTCTTGCTTGGGCTTTGTCTTCACCTCACCTTTGATACCATGTTATATTATGGTATGTTTTATGCTTAGAGCACTTTACTTCAAATCTTCTTATTAGCCACTGTTAGCAATCACATAAACACAAAGTAAAGTGCAGATAGAACATTAAAAGATCGACAGAAAACAAGCCAAGACAAGAGACACCAGATGTGGCTGCTAGCCAGGGACAAACCCCAATGCGGGGAAACCCTTTGATCAATTCTTCTTTAATCTTCAATAATTTAGCAGAGAGAGAAATAGTACAATATATCATATCTGTAATTTTTGTGACAACAGTAAAAGATGCCTCAACTAGCACTTGCAAAGTGGATCAAATTATTCACAAATAATCTAGGATCAACCTTAGTCAACCCAGCCTTCAACAGAGATGAAGGATAGCCCGAAACAGCTCAAGAAACATGGTCAAATCTGGTTAACGCTCAGTTAACCCTACAGTTAGCCCGAACCAGATTTACGCTGGTCACTTCGTGGTTAGTTCAGACCTCCAAACCGCTGATCTGAATTGCGGCTTGCTTGAGGGAGACTCCCCACACAAGGCCGTAGTCAAAGGAGGCTTCATGCTGGTCTACGCTGCCCTGGTTGCACCATAAACAAACCTGCGTCGCTCCTTTTGCTGCGTCCTCCTCTTATGGCTGTGTCCTTCTTCTTTTCCTTAGCTGCTCCTTTGTTAACCCAAACAAGAAAGGAGAGAGAGAGAGAAGAAGAGATGATGAGATGAGATGAGATAATGACTCAACCTCTCCTCTATTTATATGCAACATTGGGCATGTGTGCCACACACTTAACTGCTGGCCGACCTTGACAATTTGTCAAGTAATCAGAAATAAATTCATATCTCCATAAATACTTATCAGAATCGGATGATCTTTAGATCAATCCTACACCTCTCGATGAGAGGAATCTAGGAAAAATATCATCTGCCATAAATAAGGTGACCCACATGGAGTTTGGCCCTAGTTGCCAATTTTAACAGTAAGGCTAGTTAACTTCAAAACATAAGGCTTCACCTTTCTTTTTATTTTTAAAGTGAAATTACAAAATAGAATTATTTCCTACTTATCCTAAGTGGTCACTAAAGAAATGTTATGAACCAATTCTTGCATGTTCACATTCAACTTGTGTAGGATGTTCCTACTCAAGCTACATTTCTTATTGCTCCCTCTTAGAGAGAAAGGAATTTTGCACGAATCCAACTTTGTCTCTGAATGCTTTAAACTTCCCTTTTGTTAAGGGATAGGTCAAAATATCAACTACTCGCTGAGATGTGGGAATATATTGGAGTTTCACTGCTCCCTTCCAAATCTTGTCTCATATGAAGTGATACCTAATCTCGATGTGTTCGGATCAATAATGAAACATTGGATTCTTTGAGAGTTTGATACAACTTTGATTATCACAATAAATAATCGTGGGGTCCAACTCTTGATCAAACAATCTTACAAGTAACTTGGAAAGCTAGATGGCATCACAACTAGCATTATTGTTTGTCATTTATTTTGCCTTTGCTAAGCTATGTGCCATGGAAGTTTGTTTCATCCCGAACTATGATGTCATCATTGATCCCAAGCTAAAGTATCATCTTTAGGTGGTCTTCTTGTTTGTTGCACTGGCTACCTAATTTGAGTTTGAATACCCTTGCAACATCACTTCACATCTCCAAGATATCTCAAGCCATTCTCCATTATGCCTCTCAAGTATCCGAGCGCATTTTTTGTTGCTACTTAATGCCCCTACCTTGGCTCCACCATGAATTGACTGAAGGTGTTCACTACAAAAACATATGTGTAGTCTAGCATTGACTAAATACATTGAGGAAACTATTAGTTTCCTGTACAATGTGTGATCCACTAACTCTGAATATGAAGTTGTCACCTTCTTGAGATTAGTGATCATGGGTCTTCCATTCAAAGCCTCTTCAAATCTCAACTGCATATTTACCTTGCCTAAGGAGAATCTCCCTTGGTCTCTGTGAAACCTCAAAATCCTAGAAGTAATGCATTGTGTTGATGCCCTTCATCTCTAATTCAATTGCCTTCTTTGCTTTGCACCTTGCAACGAGCTTCTTTGTTTGTGCAAAAACAAATCATCTACATACAACACCACAATGAGTAAATCAATCCCAACAAGTATATAATATTATTTAGGACCTGCTTCACTTTTTGTGAAGTCCATATTTGGATATCCATCTATCGTGTAATACGATACTCTTGGTGCTTGCTTGAGTCCATACAAGACTTTCTTAAGCCTGCAAACATGGGACTCATTCCCATTTACCTCAAAGTCCTGTGGTTGCTCTGTGTACACTTCTGCCTTAATGATCCCATTAAGGAAACTAGCCTCACATTCATCTAATATATATCTTCTATCCCATAAATGAAACTTAGCACATAAATGCTCTAATGGAAGTGTACTTGGCAATTGGTGCAAATGTCTCCTCACAATCAACCTCCTCTTCTTGGGATAACCCTCAATATGAACCTTGCGTAGAACTTGTCAATGTTGCCATCTATTGCATGCTCATTGCTTGATTTAGAGCTACTTGGAACTCACTACTAAATTCCCCTTCGGTCTTGGCACTATGTCCCAAACATCATTCTTCATGATGGTGGTTTCCATGGTATCTTGCCATATTTGTTAGTTTGATGTCCCTCGAAAATTGGAAGGCTTGGAATCTTATGATGTTGCTCGGTAATGCCATGTGGTTTGGAAACTTCTTCGGAGGTATGTTCTCTCTAAATGTGCTCCTAAGAGCCTCAACATATTCTTGAGCATCTCTTAATGTCTAAGTGAACCATCAAGGTCTCCTAATAGAAGTGGAAGGTGCTATTGTCTCCTCCTCTTTTCCTGAAGGCTATTTTACTACTCTAGAAGTCACTTATGATTTAGGTTCAACCTTCATAACTTCCTGCTCCTCATCCTTTGCCGTTGGAATATGGGACTTCCAAGATGCAAAGTCTTCCTCAAACATTACAGCTTGCTCACTATTGTCTTCCTTTTCTCTGGAATATAGATCTTGTAGGCCTTTGAAGTCTCACAGTAACCTATGAATAAACCCTACTTGTTGGAGGGCCCCAACTTAGTTCTCTTTTTCATGACTACATTATATATATAAACTAGACAACCAGAGATGCATAAATGACTCACCTCTAGTTTCACACTAGTGAATGCCTCCTTTGGTGTCTTCTCCTCCAAGACCCTATGTGGACACTAGTTTTGGATGTCAATTGCTGTGCTGCATGCCTCTACCCGAAGAAACATCCACAAGTCATCATAAATCATGGCCTTTTAGTAGCCTTGATGATGGATCCATTCTTTCCCTCTGCAACCCCATACTATTGTGAATTGTATGGAACAATCACCCCCTCTTGGTTCCAACCTCCTTGCAGGACCTTCAAAGTCCTTGAAGGTATACTAAAGACTTTGATCTTATCCACCATTTGTTTTTCAACTAGAGCTTTGAAATTTTGAAACTTGCTAAAGACCTCATCCTTGGTCTTTAGGAAGTAGATCCAAGTTTTGTGATATAAATCATTAACGAAGGTTTTTTATTTATTTTTTATTTAACGAAATTACATAGTTATGTGATGGGTATTCACCATTGGTCTGCGACACGGGAAACTAGACCAGTGATAGAACAATAATCCATTAGTGTGATGCACCTTTCAAACCAAAATAAAGCTTTTAAAAACGAAGTTTTTACATCCTAGCTAGTTCATGGTTAGATTGGCATGTAACCAAAAATTGCCATAGAAATGTGGCCAATATAGAACAAAAGAAATCAAAGGTAGCTTAAACATGAAGAATTAAGAAGAAATGATGTTTCCATCTCTATTGGCTTGCCAACATCATTGTTGCTGGTTCCATGAGCCAAACTAGGAGCAGAACCACCTTCAATGCAGATGAGCCTTCCCTCAATATTCATTAACTGTAACTAGATTTCTTCACATACCATTAGAATCTTCTCCTTCGATGCATTGTGCTTGAGCAATACCTTGCTCGAGAACGACTTGGTTTTCCAATATAAGTCAATCATGTGGAGGTACTGGTTTTATCAACTGTATGTATGCCCAATATTTGACACCTAGGCAGCAAGCTCCTCCATCATCTCCAAGTACAAATGACCCTATCGTTCCTTCCTAAGAACCTCCTCCATTTCATTGAGCTCCTACTACATTGTCAATGGAGTCTGAATGTAATACAAACAGGCTAAAGATTCGACACAGATCCAAGCCCTTGAGCTACCCTGAGAGCCATGACCACCTCCACCTCTTCTACGCTTGGCTCATTGGCTGGTCATGGTGGCAATGGGAAGAAAAAAGTGTGAAGGTGTGAGTGCTCAGGAAGTCTGGGAGAAAAGGAAGTGCAACTAGGAGAAGTATTTGAAGCCATGAAAGTGAAACCAAAGGATTTCCATGTCATCACCAAAATCGAAGCACCACTCAATGAGTGTCAGGGAGAAGGGATGGAAAGAGTAGAGATCTGTGAGAGTGAAGGTCGCAAAGAGAGGCTCCATACAGAGAGAATTGAGGGTCAAATTGGGAAAAATTTAAATTGAGAGCATTGTCATCATGAGTTCTAGATTTGGGAGAACAAGTAGCAACTCACAACGGATGAACCACATGAAGAAGTGACCAACTTGTGATAGGGAGTGATGTGGAGCATTAATCCTTATATGCGTGTGGGGATTACACTAATTTACTATGCCAAACGGGTTGGTAGGCCATGTTTGCCACAAACATTGCTTATGGTGACAATGGTCATGCCATCTGCCACCTTTTCCACACCATGTAACACCGCCATTGGGGAAACAATGAATGAAACTTAGTACTTCTTGAAATTTATGCTATAAACATCGATCTAAAAATATTTGAATGCACTATGTCTAGAATCTCCCTAGGCCTATGCTCGTTGCTTGGGAAAGTAGCCTTGGCACGCTTGTCAAGAATGCACCCTTTGCATATTCCATGTCTCTCAATACTAAACCTATAGAAGACCTATGATTATCCCAATAAGAATATGTGACACCCTTGATGTAGGTGCCCAATCCATTCATGCCATAACTCACCCTAGCTTTCACTGTTATGAACTGGGGCTTGAATAGTTTCACCTTGCATCCTATAAAGATATATCTGGGCTAGATTCCTTCAGTTTGATGAGGATTTGTTGGTGCTTGAATTCAACTGCATAGCCTTAATCCTCCATGGAAGAAACTGAAAGCAAATTCTTTATGAGACTTGGAACAAACAAGACATCTTCAATATCTAAAGAGTTATCTTATTTGAAGTGGAAGGGAATAGTACCAACTCTTGCTACTAGGTACTTGGCATCATCACCAAGCTCAACTTGTACTTTTGAGCCCTGCTTTGTTAGACTAGAAAATAATTATTGAGATGATGTCATATAACGAGATGCCCTGTTGTCAACATACCATGCATTCCTTGAAAACATGCTGGTAGAAAGGAAAGGTACCATCGAGAAATCCTTCTTGAACTTGGCAGCGAACTGATTCATTTGAGTTTTTGCAGAGATTGCTACCTACATTTGTTGTTGCTTCCTTTTACCATTTTTCTTATTCAGACATTGTGATGCATAATGAACATGCTTATGATGGATGAAGCACTTGAGTCTATTCAAGTCCTTTTCTAGCTGTTAGGCTCACACATCACTATTTCCCTTACACTTGCCATGTTCTTTACCTTTCTTGTTATTAGTTTGACCAAATAAGGCTAGGTTCTTGTCACTTTTAAATTGTAAGCCTGGCACCTAGTAATTAGTTCCTAGCATATTGATCACAAATCTATTGAATAAAAGCACTAGGTTCTTAACACAATAATTGAATGAAAGCACAAATACACAACTAATCTCAATCACATGTGACACATACAAATTCTTCCTAATCAACAATGCTTCATTAGATTAATAATTTGAACTTGCTTGGGCTCTCGTCCTTGGATGATGGCCCAACTAAGGAATTTACATTACAACATACCTTGGATATGATCTAGTTGATGAGGCCCTAGATTTATCCTTGATTTGGACCTCCTATGTTGCACCTTTCCACCTTCCTCGGACCTGACACACTTGAGTATCCCACACCTCACTTGAGAAAACCTTTTTCTCAATCTCTTGTGTCGTTGTGTGGTGTCTTTTTCCTTTCCTTATCCTTTCTTTTATAACCTCACATTGAGCTAAATCGCTAAACCTAATCTCCAAAGTGATGGATGGCCAAGATTAGATCTCGCCTCCATTGAGATCAATGGTTGAGATTAAAACATAATCGCTAAAGTAAATGCTTCAATTTTCCTAAGTTTTTTTAGCTCAATAGACAACATAATTAATTATTTGCTTTTCCTAAGCCTTAGGCTAAGGTGCAATAACAAATTATTCGATACTTGAGCAAGTGTTCTAAGGCTTTGAGAAACTTTTGTAGGCCTAAACAATAAGGGTTGCGCAGAAGTACCTACTTGATCTACAAACATCAACAATCCCTCTTAGTGAGGGAGGTACTTTTTGCCACCTGGAATTGGCTCTGATTGCTCCACTGCCATGGTTGCTCCCTATGAACTAGAAGCCTTCCCCGCTACCAGGTTTAGAAACATCCTCAGAGACTTGCTCCCTTTGGATTTGATCCTAGAGTCCTCCTGCTCTTCAACATCATGTAAGGTCATCTTATACCATGAGACCATCTTGATGGACTTGGAAATATTTGCTGATTGGTCATTCCCACCTGAACTTGAAGGTTGACTCCCTTTGAGCTGCTCAACCTTTGGAGCTTCCAGCGCCTTGTTCTCTATCACTATCCTATTGCTTCTTGCCATTGCTTGAATAGGCTAGCCCTTTAGCCTATACAGTTTGCCTTCTCTAACTCCCATGACGTGGCCATTGTTAGACCTAGATCCCATGGGTATGATCAATGTCTGGGCATCCTAGAAGGCTTCAACAAACCCCTTCTTCTCTATCATAGAGACTGAGAGCAAACTCTCCTGATTTCCGACACCCATAAAACGTCCTTCACTTCCAACATGCCTCCTGACTCAAGTTGGAATATCATTGTTCCAACTCCCTTCACTACATGTTTGGTATCGACAACAAACTCCACATGCAACTCTGAGTCCCACTCTATTAGGCTACGAAACAACTCCCTTGCTCATGTCATGTCTTATGGCTCCACTATCCAATAACCACACACTAGTTGGTATGGTACTTGAGGAAAGGTAGGAAACAAGTGAGAATTCCATTTCAAACTTCTTGGGAAACACTTTCACTTGAGCTTTTGTTGACACAACTACAATTGATTGCATACTGTTTCTGCCCTTCTTCCTCTCTGAACGCTATGCAACATATTATTCCGTCTTATGACATGCAAAACACTTGACCATAGTTAAGTCTCCTCCTCTTCGGCTATGATGTTGACTCCTTACTCCAACTCAAACCTTTTCCTTTGCTCTTTACTATCTTACCAATAAGAGCCAGGTCCTCGCCATCTTTGTGCTTGTTGGCCTTGACCTTTGACTACTCCCTCATCTCCTGTTGGATGTAGTCATCACATAGCCTATCAAATGAGGGCTAGTTCTTCCGAGCACAGATTCCTTTGACATCGAATCCCACGTCTTTGGGAAATTGTTTAGTGTCATGTTCACTAACTTTGTGTCATCCAGTTCCCCCCCACTACTACAAGTTGATCATAAATATAAGTGATTCTCATTAGGTAACTCATCACCAAGTTAGATATAGTCATCTGCGTAGATCAAAGCTTGTCCCTCAACACAATTTTCATGTAAATGGTCTTGCTCTAGTATAGACCCACCAAAGCATCGAACATCTCCTTGGCTGACTTCTTCTTTATCAAGTGAGAGATCAAATGGTTTTTCACTACCTCCAAGAGTACCTTTGTTCCCGCTTTGCTAGGGTGACTTTCTCCTTGGCATCTGTTGGCTCCGGGAACAACTTCTCAACAATCTCCTAGAGATTGTTTTCCTTGAGAACCAAGGTGACCCTAGCCTTCCAAGATAGGAAGTTTGGGTCTCCATTTAGCTTGTCTTCAAACTAAAGATCCATTGCGGTCATCTTACCAAATCTTGTCGAAGATTTTATGCTAAGGCCCATCAAGCACACTTAATTGAAAAAATCTGCTTGGTCCTTTAGGCACCCATGAAATTAATTTGTTACCAAACTTCTGATTGGTATGGTCTCCCTCTCTCCCTTTGAGGGTCGACCTCTACCAATCACGTTGGCAAGCCTAGTACCGTCCTTTGTACCATGTTGCTGCTGCTGCACTATGTCCTTGTGTGCTCTTTACAACCTCTATAGGTGTTTTCAAGCTGCCTTGTGGCATTGTATGGGCTGTAGGGCCACACTTGCGCACTTTACCTAATGGTTGACGACTGGAATTTGCGACTTGGCTCTTGTAGTGCATCACACGTCATGTACGACTCGTATGACCAAGACTTGATTGTTGATCAACTGCTTTTTTTGGCAACTCTTGTGTGCATGACACCAATTGCTCTGTGGTAGTTCTTTTTTCTTCTACTTGAGACTCTTGCTTCATGTAGCCACTCATGCGGCTCGACCAACAACTAGTCTCTATCTCTGCATGTCTCCATGACCTGCGAACTTCTGCGCTTAAACAATTTCCCCACAGTCGATCCAAATTGTCTTAGTGTCCCAACACCCTACCAGACACTGTTATTCCTTGTTGTGGCCTACTTGCTGTGACCTGACACAACTACAGTGGATAGTACCGAAGCCTTTTTTTGCCCCTTGCTCAAGAGTTGTCTCCTTTGCCCATGGATTCAACATCCTCTGCTTGTGGCCTGCTTGCTACAAGATACCCTCCCAATCAACTTGTCTCCCTACAAACTATGCTCGCGAATCTCACAGCTAGCAGGTTTGTCCCCGATGGCTGGGTCTGACAATCCATGTTGTCGCCCATCCTCGGTTGGGCACTTTGCAGCCCACTCAACTACCATTTTTTTAATATGTATTTTTTAAACTTTCTTCTTTGTGTTAGCTGCTGTACAACATGATTGTGTCGTACGATGTATGACCCTCTGCATGATTTATTTATTTTATTATCTACCTCATATGATTGTTGGTTGAACCTAGTCCTAATGACACCTATATGAACCTAGCACCTACATGATTTAGAGATCGGTCTCTTAGTCTCTTAGAGATTATTGTTCTGATACCATGTTAAATTTTGAACCTACCACTCGACAATTAGTTCCTAGTAGATTTGTCATAGATCTATTGAATAAAAGCACAACTAGGTTCTTAACACAATATTCAACAAAAGCACAATTACACAACCAATGTCAATCACATGTGACTCATACAAATTCTGTGCAATCAATAGTTCTTCTTTAAATTAATAATTTGAACCTACTTGGGCTCTCGTCTTTGGCTAATGACCCAATTGAGGAATTAACATTTACAACATACCATGGATATGTTCCAACTGATAAGGTTCTAGATCTATCATTGATTTGGATCTCCTATACACTTGCATCTTCCTTGGATCCAACACACTTGAGTATCTCACTCCTCACTTGAGAAAATCTCTTTCTCATGGCTTGTACTGCTTTATGGTGTTTCTTTCTCCTCTTCTTAGCCTTGCTTTTATAACTTCATATTGAATGAAATCCCTAACCCTAATCTCCAAAGTGATGGATGGTTGAGATTAGATCTTGCCTCACTTGAGATCAACTATTGAAATTAAAACACAATCACTAGTGACTAAAGTAAATACTTTACTTTTCCAAAGTTTCTTTAGCTCAATAGCCAACATAATTAATTAAGTGGTTTTGCTAAGTTAGACTTAGGCTAAATTGCAATAGCAACTTACTCAATACTTGAGCAAGTGACCTAAGGAGACTTTGGATGGCATGCCCAAACACTTAGGCTTGTGCATAAATACTTGTCTGATTTACAAACATGAAATGGCCACCCTTTTTGATGGCCTTTTATTTCATTGAATCTTTTATTGGATACAATCATCCCTCAAGCTTTCAAAGTAGGAAGGTTCTCACAAGCACAAATGCCTTCGACAAATGGTTCCCATGACGCTGGAAATCCATTCAATGCCATGTTCACTGGCTCTACATTTGCAACTTTCACGCCAATTGTTGCAAGTTGATCACGAATATGCCCAAGCTTTATAAGGTAATTGGCGAATGAAATTGATTTGGTTGCCTCTATGTATATGGGTTTGTTTGGCAATATCATCTTTTTGTTTATGTTCTCACATTTTTAGAGGCTTACCAGGGCATTGAACATTTCCTTTGTCATCCTCTTCTTGGATATATGAGGGATCAAATGATCCTTTATGGCATCCATGATCATTTGCTCGGCCTTCACTTTCTTCTTGTGACATGCGAACTGCTAGGGATCTATAGGTGAAGGGCCAAGGCACAACATTTTTGACAATATCCCAGAGATCATTCTCTTCCAATTAGAGCATAATCCTCACTTTCAAAGACAGAAAATGTGCCACCATGTAGTCTATCGTTGAATTTGAGAGTTATATTTGAGATCTAAAGCACAAACTCCCATATTTGTGTTGATTTGTGTAGCTTGGGAGGTACTTCAAGCCCTAGGGTTCAAGGTTTGGAAGGCAAAGCGCCACAAGGGCAGCTTGTGGGCTTGGAACCCAAGTATGGGGTTTTGGCACCCATCGCGTTTTGGGGCAAAACCATGATAGATTTACGACATATGATGGATGAGAATGATAATGCTAGGAAAGATGATTCCACCGCATTGAAAATTGTCCGAATTCGAGTTGTCGTTAGGGAGAAATGAATTTTTGAAGTTGACATAATTATTATTGGATTTTTCAAGTAGGCTAACTTGAAGTAAAATCCAAACGACATGTCTTTTCGTGTGATTAGTTGGAGGCCTTAAAGGCTACATATTGAGGCCAAATTGGAGTCATTAGAGCATCCATCTGATGCAACACATACATTGATGAACAACTCGTTGGAGAAGAAGATTTTCTGAATTAGCCACAAGAAGAGGAAGTCTAGCGTGGGTGAAAGAGGGCTGTTTTAGGGCCAAATTTAGGGTGACCAAGCATTGGAAGGTAGGCCGAGTACCTTGCTGGAGGGCTGTGGAAATATAGGTCTATTTAAGGGTTGTTTTGGAGGTCATATGGTGGCTGGGAACTCTGTCTTAGCAGGCCGTAGGAGTTGGGAGTTACCTGTGGTAGGCCGCGAGCCCTAACCCCACAGAAAGGCAATTGCATGGGACTGTTTTGGGGTTGGTTTTAGCCCTAATCAACAACGCGGAGGCAGAGGATTCAAGCAAGGGCAAACCATAGTTTTTGAGCGCTGATTTGATGACTGATTATGGGTTGTTACAACATTTTTTGGTGCCCTAACCTGTCGTTGGGGTTGTTACAACATTTTTTGGTGCCCTAACCTGTCGTTGTGGTGACAACAACAAAAGCAAGGACAACACAATAGTATTGAAGTGTGTTGGGTCATAGCGTGGTGACTAGATTTGGATCAGATTGACAAGCAGCCTATTGGAGCCATTTATATGACATTCCGAGGTGAGGAAAAGTCATATTAGGTGCAGATCCGACAGTGACGAGATTGGGCGTCATAGAGCTGGTTGGAGGGCAGCGTGTTGGCTACCCAAAGTAGCCCTAGACGAGCTATCTTGAAGGACGAAGAGCAGATGAAGGTTGGGTGAAGGACGTTGCTGAAGTGCAACACTTTGATGGACAAAAGTTGTTGCTAGCATGGCAGATGGAGCTCGGGAATTAGGCCTACCCAGAGAGCAGTTTGATGAGCCCGTGTTAATTGTAGCAGACATGACTTGCAATAGTGATAGGAGGCAGCTCTCTTGGAGTCTCGATGTGTAGATGCCTTGATGGACTACAACACTACTAGTGGGCAGTACAGGTGCAATGGACCGACGGACAAGATACGACATAGAAGTGCTGCAACCAAGTTTGTCATTGTATCTTGTATAACATAGACTGTTGTATTATTCAGAATTTGGTTTAATATAATGAAGATTAGGATTGTACATATTGTACAATTTTGTTTAAAATTGTTTATATCTTTTTTTTGTTAAGCTTGGCAGGTCCATTCCATTTTCTATTATATAATAAACAACTTTACACCACACAGATTAACCGGGTGGCCTCAACTTGCCCCGAGGGGAAACCAAGTCTGTTGGCCATCGGTTAGCATTATAAGCCATCCAAAAATAGTATTGTTTCAATCTTTCTAGCTAGGCTAGATACGTTTCTATCTCATGTCCAGACACTACATAACTGTAAAAGCTGACATTTGCAACATAAAAATTAAAAGCTAACCGCATAGACCAAAATTATGCATGGGATGAGTCGTCCTTTTGTTCCTTCGGGGCAGATGCGACGAGAGCAGGATCTTCAGTTGTTGCCCCTGACATGCCATACAACTCCAGAATGCATGGGATGTGGCAGTGAATTCTGTCCATCTTGATATCCTGTTTATGCAGCTAGAAGAGGACTTTCTCCATATCCTTCTTGTAATTCAGCAATCCTTGTAGTGTCACTGCCATCCCAACTGACATTTGCTCCATAGCCTTGCTTAATAGGCCCTTCATAAGCCAATACAGGTACAAAGTTTGCTTAAACTAAGTGATTCTTCCGCGGGTGTTTCCCAGATCCAAGACTAAGGTCCTCCAGTTGTCCATCTCCTCCTCAGATGCGCTACCTTGTTTCACTTCCTCTTCCCATTGTTCCAGCAGCTTCCGTAAAACTGTGTATATTATACATATGTGATTCACTGCTTTATATTTCCGCTGTGCAAAGTAGTTTATGGTTGAGATTCTTGGTTTGGTAGTGTCAGTGATTTTAAGACTCTACCTAGATCCAAGGTTGTGGAAATTCAACAATTTGAACATTAGTATATAAAAGAAATATTGAAACCCTCTAACTGCCAGTCCTTATTTTTGGTAGTTGATTTATCAACATAAACCCTTGCGAATCTCAATAAGAGAAATAGATCTGCTACCATGTAAGTTTTTCAGTCTAGATGACTACTGTCCTAATCGTCTTACACTAAATAACTAAAAATACACAATCTATTTAATGAGAGGAAATTAATTTTTGAATTTTGTATCAATCACACACTAGCTGACAACTGAACAACGGAAGAAATAAAACACATACACAGGGATTTCTCCTTTTAATAAGATTTTTGTTTCTTTGATCAAATCTTTCAAGGAGATCTTTGCTGCGTGCTTTGAACCAACTGTACAGTTATTAAATCACCTCAAACAAAAATGTATGACCTGTGTAGATGAGGGTACAGTTTCAAACATACAATAGTACAACTTGCTTTGTTTTTGCCTTGCTTGGATAGCAAAGCAATCTTTCTCCGCTCTCAACATTGAAGCATGCTTAAGCAATATGTGAAGATTTGGAAACTCGAATCCTATTGCAACAATTGGAAATTATTCACGTAATTGCTATTTTAATTTAACAATTTATTTACTGTTTCCTACAACAAATATTGAATAAATCACAGTGCAACCTACACAAATAAAACTGTGGAAGAATAAATGCTAGAACAATGGTAGCACACACTCATAAAATAACATAGTTATTTTTGGACAAATATCCCCTAAAAAACCTAACTTGGGAAAACCAGTGCAGCAACGAGGGTTTTATTTTATTATGCAACAGTGAAATTTGAGTGCATCTATGGATGCCCAACTGGCAATCCAAACAACAAGAAAATCTAGCATAGATATTCCCTAAGAAACCCTGGCAGTTACGTTTCCTGCACTCGCGTGTTCTTGCACTCGCATGTTCCTGCACTCGCGTTCTTGCACTCGCGTTCCTGTACTTGCGCGTTCCTGCACTGGGAATAACTCAGCCTCTTGCTGCTGCCTCTCCGGATCTGGAAATCTTCCTTCGGATCACTGTCCTTGCCCCTCACTGACATTGCGTCCCTCTCTAGCTCGTACTCTGCTGCTGCTAGCTCGATCTGCACAAGGAAATGTTGCTCAAATGTACTCTTTAAGTGCCCATCGACTTCTTCTTATAATCCTCTGTTGGGACTCCAACAACCAAGATAAAATCTTAATCGATGGCTAGAATTAACCTGAAGTCGATTCGTGTGAGTTTCTAGAACATTCACACCTTGAATTAATTAATTATGATTAAATAACCATATTCCCTAAGTTTAGACTTGAGAAATATTTAAAAACTGGCTAATAATCTAATTAAGTCATTTCTAGGCGGAATTTCTAGAAATGATTTCTAGGTTTTCGAGATCTCATGTATTCTGGCTTCTCCACAAAATTTCGTGGCTAGAACACATCCGATGCTACAAAAACTAACACTCCCTCTTAGCGAGGAATGTGTTTTAGTGCTTTACTGCACATCATGTAGCAATACTCTGCATCATCTCCTGTCACGCTCCTGATGTCTGGCTATACTGCCCACCAAACATTGTGCAACTTTGATATACACTGCATCTATGCTGCTGCTAACCCTGCTGAACTGCTGCCAACATTGCATCTGCATTGCAACTCCCTCTCATTTGTTGCTAATGCAACTGTAACAACTGCAACTGAGAAGCATCCTAAATACTGAATCAATTGTAATCAGTGTAATGCATCTGTCTCCTGAGTCTCTAACTACTGTTAGTATCTGCATTGTCACTGAATAATTTGCGCTGTTGCTGCCTCTGCACCGCTGTCAACTTTGCACTTCGCTCTCTAGCATCTGATTGCTACTAGTCTCTACAACTGTCACTCTGGCATCTGACTGCATCAAATGTCATTGACCCATCCTGCCACTGAATATTGTGGGCCCTCGTAACAAGGTATTGATCCATGAGTTGGACCTCCTCAAGGATCCTGCCCATCTATAGCACTCCGGGGATACAACACCAAATCACCCCACCTCGCTCCTGGAGGTATGTCAACGATCATAGTGAAATCTTATCTACTCATATTGCTACTGCTACTGCCCTGTTGATGCTTCTGCACTGCTGCTGCAACTACTAATAATGAGTTTGATATTCTCAAATCTTGAAGTACTAGCTTCCATAGGGTTGCTCCCCGTGAGTCTTGATCTCCCTATGGGAAATCTCTCTACTCCCTCTTAGCAACTTGCGCTGTCCTCATGTACTGGAAACTGGACTACGTAGCTCTGCATTGGAAATCTTTTGGCTGGAACTGCACCTGCATCCTGCAACTGGGCAATTCGCACTGCTTGTGTCAATGCATCTAGCTCTGCAACTGTCTCCCGGGTATTGACTGCAACTAGATTTGGAACTTTCTAATCACAAATTGCGTCTGCTAACACTGAACTTGCTACTTTGATACTGTGGGCTTCTGTAGCAAAGGTGATGTTCTCCCTACAACAATCTGGAACTGATCTGGCTGATCTCCTTGTTGCATCTGCGCTGGACCTTGCCCATCTGGCACACCAGAGTCTCATACTCCTCCTCCACCTAGATCTAGTGCCCCACCCTGGTTGGGACCCTTCCCTTCTTTGCAACTCACACTAGACAACTTGCTCTTCCTCCAGCATCCTGCCTTCGACAACTAGAAGTCGATCTGTTGCCTAGATTTGCATTATTGCTAACTCGCACGATCCCTTTTGGCAATCTTGTACGACCATCCCTGCAGAGCTAAAAAGTTTGGAAACTCAAAATTGGAGAAATAAGCCTCTAAAATCTCCCTCTCTCCCTTTACTTGGCTATTGAATCTGCTACTCGCACTCCCTTCTGGAGTGAGAAAATTTCCTCACAGCAATTATTGATCTGCAAGGGAAATTGAACTTCTTGAGACTAAAAGTTCCCCGGGGAAAATTTTCCCTCAGTGTGTGCTCATCTTCCACCCGATGCTAGCTTTGCTCTAGCAAACTATTGCATAACTACTGCGTCCAGCTAGAGATTTGCTCTGCGAAAATACTCGGCTGCTCTGCCTCTGGAATCCCTTTATCTGGAGAGATCGAATTTTTTTGTCCCTCTCTCAAAAAAATCGAATCTCCTCAAGAAATTCAGCCTCTTGGCAAAGTGACTGTGTAGCCCTCTAGGGTTTCGATCTGCTGCCCACACTAAACAACTCCTTTTTTCGCTATGGAACTCTCCGACTAATCATTTGCGCTCTGATACCATGTGAGAATTTGGAAAACCGAATCCTATTGCAGCAATTGGGAATTATTCACCTAATTGTTATTTTAATTTAACAATTTATTCACTGTTTCCTACAACAAATACTGAATAACTCACATTGCAACCTACACAAATAAAACTGCGGAAGAATAAACACTAGAAGAAATGTTAGCACACACTCATAAAATAACATAGTTATTTTTGGACAACTGTACCCGGAAAACCCAACTTGGGAAAACCGGTGCAACAATGAGGGTTTTATTTTATCATGCAGTAGTGAAATTCGAGTACATCAATGGATGATGCCCAATTGGCAATCCAAACAAGAAGAAAATTTGGCAGATATATTCCCTAAGCAACCTCGACACTCACGCTTCCTGCACTCGTGTTACCTGCACTTGCACGTTCTTGCACTCTCGCATCCCTGCACTGGGAATAACTCAGCCTCTTGCTGTTGCCTCTCTGGATCATTGTCCCTACTCCTCACTGACACTGCGTCCCTCTCTGGGTCGAACTCTACTGCTGCTAGCTCGATCTGCACAAGGAACTGCTGCTGAAGTGTACTATCCAAGTGCCCATCGACTTCTTATAATCATATGTTGGGACTCCAACGACCAAGATTAAATCTTAATTGATGGCTAGAATTAACTTGAAGTCGATCTGTGTGAGTTTTTAGAACATTCACACCTTGACTTAGTTAATTCTGATTAATTAACCATAATCCCTAAGTTTAGACTTAGGAAATATTTAAAGATTGGCTAATAATCTAAGTAAGTCAATTCTAGGCGGAATTTCTTGAAATGATTTATTGGTTTTGGAGATCTCATGTATTCTAGCCTCTCCACAAAATTTCGTGCCTAGAATACATCCAATGCTACAAAAACTAACACAATAAACTGTATGGCTAGATCTGAAGGTGTTCAGCCAGATCTGAAGATAGAGGGCTTGTGCATGAAGTAAAGATAGCTACAACAATGGTACAGATTGTATAGCCCGCTGTAATTGCTGGTCTCTTTAGCAAATCTGCTTCTCTTTTTGATGCACTTTTCCTTCCTCTAGCTCTCTTGCTTTATTCTCATATGTGTGATTTGATTTCTCCTATTTTGTCGTATTTATGTTTTGAGAGAAGATAACTAAGCTCCTCAATCCTATTTGCACTTATCTCGATCACGAGATGTACAGGTAAGATTAAATCCTAATCTAAGTCACTAATGTTCTAGAACTTCTTGATTGAATCTAGAACATTTCATTTAGATTCCTAATGCTATTTGACTTCAAAGCATAAGACTTTTACTTTTCCTTTTATTATTAAAGTGAAATTACAAGATAGAATTATTTTGCACTTTTCCTAAGTGGTCACTAAAGAAATGTCTCAGACTACTTCCTGCATGTTCACATTGAACATGTGCAAGAAGTTCCTGCTCGAGCTACATTTCTCAACAGGTATGTCCAGATTTCCATAGACTCCATTGATCCTCCTAATCAATGTACCCTATTGGGTCTGCTGCCCCTTGAAAAAATACTATTGCATCCTAGCTGTCCTCGAGCAAACTCCAAGCACTTCAACAGTTATCCAACTAATCCTATGCTATTTTGGGCTTGATGCCCACCTTTAGGTTGCACAATGCTTCTCCTCTCAAGTAGGATCTTCTCCAAGAAAGTGAGCGCTTCATGTAGCCACAACTAAGGGCATCCACTAAACTATCAAGAGAACTCCAACACCCAAGGGAAGAATACCAAGCCAGCACCTAACTGAGGTCAAGCAATCATTGAGCAAGTTGTCTCCACTGTGCAAATTCATCATGGACCATCTTCCATGTGCCAATACATCTCGAACCATCCAGTGGCTGAACATAGACCATGTAACCCTAACTTCGTAAAGCATCCCAAACATGATGTAAACACTTTTGGAATATCCCAAATTCTGTACTACTCATCTGGATTTGTCTGCCTTCTGTCTGTGTGCTGGTCTCGTAGAAAAGCTGGATTGGCTTTCAGTGATTTGTTTTTGCGGCATATCATCCTTGGGTCGCTCTTCATTATGTCTTCTACTTGGCCCCCATTAAATGTCAAACCCCCTATTTTTCTTTCTAAGTTTACTCCTTTCTTGATGTGGTTGTCCTCACAATGTAGTAGGAAATGCTGCTTGCTGCTCACCTCTCCCCTTTTGCATACCCAACACGTCCTCTCAAATCTTCTTTTGGTTCTTACCATCACTGACCCTTTCTGAATGTCAACCCCCAATGGCTCTTTTCTAAGGTTGCTTCCTTTCCTGATGCCATTGTCCTCACAATTTATTATTCAGTGTTACTTGGTCTCCACCTCTCCCTTTCTACATACTCAAAATGCCCTTTTCATTTCTTCTTTTGGTTCTTCCTATTGTCTTGTTTCACACCTTAGCCTGTGCCAGTTGGTTCTTATTTGAGCCAAAACCTCTTCTCTTCATGGGATGTTTAATTTCAAGTAGTCCTGCAATCTGATTACCTATTCTGGTTGAGTTATCCATACAGTGCTGTTGCTTCCTTCTGGAGTTCCTCTACCATTTGCCTCCTCTGTAGCATTCACATATGTGGTTTTTCAGTTCCTTCCTATCTTCTAGGCAGCTTTCTTCTATTATGTCTCAGGTGCTGAGCCACTTCTTACATTGCAGGTCCCATGAGAGAGATTCGTACTGGAATATCCTAAATTTGCATGCTGCAGGTCACATTTCCAGCATTTCCCATAACATTTGTGAATAGAGCTATTTCATGGATTTTAGCAAAATGAAGTTTCTATTTACTAAGCAGAGGATATTTTTTTTTTGTCAAACCTGATATTGAGCACTAACATGGAAAAGGTAAATCCCAAGAATGAACTTTACTGTATTGTAACTAAAGATCTTGATGTGGGTTAAAATATGGTTGCCTGTTTTGTCTACATTTAGATTCTGAAATTTAATATTGTTTTCTTAGAGACAAGATTATAAACTAAGTTTCTTCAATCCTCTGGATTTAAATGTTGTTTCCTTGCATTATACTCATGATGAATTAGTAAAAATTTATGCAACAGCCATTTGGGTTGTGGTCTAGTGGTTGAAAGGCAGTTTTTACTATGCTAATGACCCTGATTTAACCCATGGTAGGTGTGGAGCCCTGGATTATAAAGTTAGCCGAGTTTGATGGGTTTCATATGAAGCATTAATTCAATAATATATATATATATATATACAACTACCTGAAACGAGGAATCAAAGGTTAATCTTAGTAACTGTGCTTCAACATTCTGCTCTGAGACAAATCTATTGAAATGTACTCAATGAAATGCACAGTTTTCTTTGGAACTTGCATACGATATATGTGGAGAGACTGTTTTCCAGGCAATGGCCTGAGATAGGAAATGCTATGTAATGTGTTTAAGAACATCTTGCATGTATTACTGATTAAAATGTTCTGTTGCTTCTGTTTCTTTACTCAAGAAGTTGTTGTTGGCATAATTTTTCTTCAACTTATAAATTCCCTTTTGGTTGTTATCGTACTGAAACGGAGAACTTTTGTTTTAAGTTTAATTCTGAGAATTTACTCCATTCATTTCGATTCTCCGTCTAGAACTGCTTATAGAACGTAGATTGACTTGAATTATCTTTTGAAGAAATTGCTTTCAATCTGTCTTGATTGAGTTACTAATATTAACAATTTTATGTACTATGAACTTTTGGTCCAGCCATCTCCAATAGAGCCACTTGATAACCAGTTTACTCTGGCTGACCTAGAGACTGTGAGTGTCATTGGAAAAGGAAGTGGTGGTGTTGTTCAACTGGTTCGTCATAAATGGACAGGGCAATTTTTTGCTTTAAAGGTCAGTGTTGACTATACACAGTGAATTCTAATTTGGTGCTTTTTATGTATTATGATTTTTCTGCTGTCAGTGATTTCACAATCAAGTTCACAGCTTGAACTAAACCCATGTAAATGATCCTTTAACATGCTACAAATGAACAAATTTTGTTGGACATTATAAAAGTAGGAAAATCACTGGAAAATATGGAATAAAGAAAGAAATGCACTATATTGATGCTTACATATGACGAAAAGTGGTATGTCGGCCTGACAAGTACAACATGCCTCTCCAAGAGAACTGCAATATTTTAAAGAAAATATATAGCAAAGTGTGATGCAGCTATGAAGAATCAAAGTAGCAGTGGAATGGGTGCATAAGCTGTTATACACCTATTGGAAGAGAAATGGATATTATTCAAAATTATTTAAAAATTATGCAAAAATACAAACAGCACTGGTACTCATACACGTAGCTGCTTCTCCAAGAGTTCTACTAGAATGATTTAAAGTTGTTTTGAAAACTGTGAACACTAGAAACTGTAATGATCTTGGGTTTTCTATCGGAACTGAAGTTCCAGAGCATTTACCATAGAAACATAGAGGACACTTGTGAGCTTATATCAAGAAGGGGTCAAAATACATTATGATTCTCCATCTAACAATCACCCATTCCCGATCTGTAGAAACTTGGTGTAATTTTGTCACTAAATACTGAATCTGGGATTGCTCTTGCTGCAGTGCTCTTATTAAAAATTATGCAAAAATACAAACAGCACTAGTACTCAAATCCATAGCTACTTCAAAAGTTCTACAAAGTTCAACTAGAATGATTTAAAGTTTTTTTTTTTGAAAGCCTTGAACATCAGGAACTGTAATGATCTTGGATTTTCTATTGGAACTGAAGTTCCAGAGCGTTTACCATAGAAACATAGAGGACAATTGCAAGCTTATATCAAGAAGGGGTCGAAATACATTACGGTTCTCCGTCTAGCACTCACCCATTCCTGGTCTGTAGAAGCTTCATCTAATTTTATTGCTACATGATGAATCTGGAATTGCTTTTTGCTGCAGTGCTCTTATTATAATTTTCTTTACCATATTCTTTGCTATTTTTTTTTTGCTGCTCAATGCTGTGCATGCATGGGAACCTTCATAACCTGCATAGGTGCATTTTGTTGACCCACACTCAATTAAATGCCCGCTAGATGTAGTAGTATGCAAAAAAGGCATCTGTAGGAATTTATGTATACATTTTTGTACATATAATTATGATAAAATCAGATAAAAGTATATCACTTGGAATTGCTAAACTTGTAATAATAGCTTTATTTTCGAAATCTAACTAGTTTCATAATACCATGCAATGTTGTAACTTGCCACCATAACTTTATAACATCAACAAATAATGTAACAATATTAAAATTATGGTTATTGTTTCCCATTGCAATCGACAACAGAGTCAACAACTATTCAAATATTAGAACTTGTTAAGACTTAGGGTACAAAATTGTAAAAACCCTAACCATTGTTGACATTATTCAAATTGCAATGGATATTTGCTGCAAAACATTAGTATATCTCTCTATAATAAAAATATTTACAACTATTTCCACAAAATATGAGTGGGGGCACTTGCACACCCATGGTTGGAATCAATGTTATCAGAACTGAACCACTGATCGAGATGAAAAACCTTGTGGACCGGGAACTGGTTGGAACCGGTAAAAAACTGGAAAAAAATCAGTTTACCAA
>APFE030470442.1:1342-113655 GCA_000404065.3 Pinus taeda | reverse complement strand
TTATATAGCATATAAGGGTGCACATAACCAAAATAGCATCGAGTGTAATCCATCCCTAAACTGAAAGTGCATCAACAAATAGGCTCTAGATGGCCTCTAGCATCCAAAAAAATTATGCTACAACAAATATCTACATATCATCAAAATCATTGCCTATATTGGGATCTTTGTCATCAATATAACCTTCTAAGCATTAAAATATGATAGAAAAAATGCAGCATGTCAAGTCAAGCTTTTGTTTGAGTGATGGGTACATTTTTAGTAGAGTCATGATTAGAGGAGTTCGACAACCAATGCCACTAACATCGAAGTGCATAGAGGGATTGGTGATCTTTATTAAATACTAGTTCCTTACCTTTGTACATGACAAAATCCCATGGAAATGTTGCAATACCAACCCTGAAATCCTGAAAAATTGTTAAATCAGCTGGATTTTGTGTGAAATCTAAAATTCTACTTTCTCCATATGAAATCCAATGAGGTTGGAACCACTCTCAAACATATTGAGTCATTTCATGGTAATGTTAAAAATTTAAGTAAAATGATGGAAATGAAAGATTAAGGAGAATGTCACTTTTACTTTTAACATTACCATGAAATGCATAGCAGTACTAAGAACGTAGGCTTGAATATTGGGTGGATGGCCATAGGCTTGAATATTAGGTTGGCCTAGGGGAGAATTAGAAGTGGGCCAACCAAATGAAAAAACCAAAACATAAAAAGGCGGCAAATTTTTTACGCTGCACGGGAAGGTACATTCTACAAAGTTCAAACTACATGGAACTGGCCCTGAACCGGCCTATTCTAGTTCAATTGAGGATTGATGATTTTAAAAGCATCATTCTCAAGATGAACACACTTCAAGTCTTTTGTCACCAACAATTGAAGGAGAATCATTAAGGAGGAGCTAAAATAAATTATCCTCCTCTTGTTGAAGCACTTCTGTATCATCTTCTACTTTTTTTCTTTCGAAGGAAAACCTCGCATTATCCCCTTCTCTTCCATGGAATATCTGGATGGAGGGCAACCCAACTGCCAACCACAGTAGTGGTAGGAAGCTTCAAGGGACTCTTACCTGATTTTAACCTGTGGCCTATGGCCTTCATGCTAGCAACATGCCTTCGGTGTATGGTTCAACTGATTAAGCTAACCCTTGGAGTTTATTATCTTCTACTTATTCGTGAGTGTCTTCAACTTCTTCTTCATAGTCTTCTCATCATCTTTTTCTTCTTTTTTTTATTTCCTTTGTTGCCTCTCTTTCTCCTCTTTTCCAATGCTTTTCGTTTCTATTGTATCACATTGTTTTTTCCACACCCCTATATGGTTTTTCAAGAATCCTCCTTGATACATCTTGTTTTCCAATATGATTAGGAGTTTTCTGCCCAAATCCATAATGTTATATTTTTATGACTAAATTGTTTGGCTGCAATTATATAAGTCATGCTACAAAAAGTCCAAAATTTTACATGTCCAAAAAGATCACTATTGGTAGCTTTGAAAAGAAAAGGCTTCACCCAATCTGTATCATATGAGATGTTAGTAAAAATGTATACAACATTGGTAGAGAGTTTACACTAGGAAAATGAGAGAGAAAACCATTCAAATAGATTTGCATTAGTTCTCATTTTTTTTAGTATAAATAGATGTCTATTTGTACTTCAGTTAATTAGGAAAGAATTACAAGAATCATCCATAGATATAAATGTTGAGCATCTACCACCTATCAAGAGATGGGATATGTCAAATTGTGTGGCTAACGTCACTTTTGGCCTAACCTAGCAGCTATGACAAAGTGACAACCCTGCTCTTTTCACAAGAAGAAACATACCACATTTTTTGGGGGGAATATCACCACCCAATCTTGCCAATAATTCAAGCCGCCAATGGTTATTAAACATAATTAGATGATATTTGAATGTCTAAGCTAATATAAGGTAATAACACATGGACTTTATTCTGACATGTACTTTCTAACTTAACTAACTGATGTCACTCTTGTCTTTCCAAAGCACCCTTTGTTCCTTATCTCTTGCTTCATGTCTGATCCAAGTCTGGGACAACAAAATTTCTCCCTTTTTAACTAACAAATCTGGTCAAGTCTAAAATATGCTATAACCAGGGTAAAAAAGGCCCAGATTTCACCTATTAAAATTTAAAACTTAAATATAATGCAAACCCAATATAATACACTAGATTTTATAAAGTGCGAAAATCATAAAAAAAATAATTTCTTTCTTCTCAAATAGAGCCCACATTAATATTGGCCTGGTCTGGGATAGTCTGGTGCTTCACAACTTGCAATGTCCACACTAATCTGGGGTAATTTGGGGTTTGAATGACTTTGCAACTTGCGAATTCAAAAAGTGCTAGGCCTGGATTGGGTCCCAATTGAAAGGCTTCCACAATTTAGTTAATTCGCTGGTCTGAGGGTCTAAAAGGTCCATAATGGAAAAGCGTTATAAAACCTGGTTTTACCAATTTTCAACTTAAGTCGTGACTTAATAATTCTTCGGCACTTACACTATATTTCAAAGGTTTTCTTGACTTTGTCAATAAACTGAGCTCTGCTGTAATTGAAGCAAACGACTGGCCAACCCAACGAATTGACTTTAAAATCGCTTTGAGACGGATCCTCGCTTTGTAATAATGAATTTAATCTACAGCCATGACTAAGCCAAACAGATAAGATAAGATAATTTTATTAATGTCCTTTGGTGACCACAAGAATAGGTCAATGGGACTAAAAGATACATTTGGTGTAAATACAAGACATGTGGGAGTGCAAATGTGACTCAATTGTAACTCCAAAGCTAAAAAGACAAAAATACGACTAAAAATAAAACTAGAATGAGATAAAGATACAATTAGAGAATGTATAAAATCGCATGAAATGACCAAATATGAGAAACACAGAGTATGTTTGCTATTGGATTGTGTAACTCTAAAGAAGCAAAGGGGAGTTGAAGATGAGGTCAATGAGGTCAACATCTAAGATTTGATGACCAATGGCGAGGGAGCCGAGCAAGACAATCTCTCCTTGCCTGGATCCTCTGGGTGTTGAAATTTGGGTAGCTTGGAAGGTATTTTTGAGTGGAGAAAACCAACCAAAAGTAAGTTGGTTGGGCAAGTTACCCAAGTGGTTGGGGTTTTGACCAAAAGTTGTGGGTTTGGGACCTAAGTTAACTAATTTTATATTCTAATTATTTGTTAAATGGTTGAGTGGGTAAAACCCTAAAGGACGAAGGGTTCCCTAAATAACCTAAAGGAAAAATACACACTTGAGATGGACTTCATGTGTGGAGAACATTGTGCAAGTGATCATTCATGAAAGCTATTCATCAGTGAGAGAGAGATCTACCTGAGGTAGCTGTTGCAAGCAAGATCGTGGAAGGTCAGGCCATGTATGGTAGACCTAGGGTTGAATCCCTAAGAAGAAGACAAGGAATTTGCAATGCGATTGCAGGAATTCAAAATGCAATTGCAGGAAAGCGTGATTATATGAGGAGTGCCGAGGAGATTTGGCCACAGAGGACCATATCTGTGAAGAAGAGGGTAAGATATTTGAGCTGAGGAGCAAATCTAACAGATCTATGAAGTCTATTTGGTAAAGGAGTTCTAAATAACAAGGAGATTTGATTGCTGAAGTGATTGCAGAAGGACTGGTTGCAAAGGATTGCAAACAATCCAAGGACCATGAGCAAAAGGACAAGCTCAGGTATGCACCTGTGTTCTTATTGGGCAGATTGAAGATCTAAAGGATCAGATCTCAAGCCCTAGATCAGTCAAAGGACAAACTTTGTATTTTACTGTATACTTTGTATATTAGTTGTATCAGGTATTGTAAAGGGCCATGATCCCTGGTATGGGAGCCCTAATGCTTTCTTATTGATGGATTAATGAGAAACGAGATTTTGGGCTCATAAAATTTGTGTACTTGATTTCGCTGTTGTTATAACTGATATTTTCTGCTGTGAAAAGTGCTTTTAGTTGAGTACCTTAAGTGTGTTTATGATCATTTCTAGACGTGGACCAGATCTGGGGTATAAGGAAATTTCAACACTGGAATTGTCCGAAAATCCAACTGTATGATCTTGAGGGGAGTAGAAGAGTGAGGGCTACTCCTAACATTCGAGGTTCAAAGGAAGAATTTGTTGATTATTCTTTGTTTGTTGTGGGCAACCTAGCAAGACCAATATCAGGGAACAACGAAACAACTCCCACTTCCACATATGTGCAATGACCCCTTTTCAACCATTGATCTCTGATAGCGCAAGGGTTTGAAGGTAGAATTAGATAGCGATATGTTAAAATTGGAAACTAGGGCCAAATTCCACTTTAGATAGCTCATTTATGGAGATGATGATTGCAGTGAATTCCTCTTTTCGAGAGGACCAAAATCGACCTATATCCAGGTGCCTAGCTCCTTCTCTCATCATCTTTCATTCTTTCATTCATTTCTATCTTTCAGAGTTGTCCTGATGATGGACCCCCTTTGGGGTTCGAAACGTCGACAGACTGAACTGGAAACTGTGGATAATCTGGAACATGAAGCTACAAAAAACTTCCACAAAGGCTTGAAATCCAACAAGCAGAAATGTGTTTTTGAATTTATGCCCACATGTGTGTAAATTGTTCAGGTCGACAACATCATCATGTAGGTTCATGAAGCCCAATAGACATGTCACTTCACCCTCAACGACTTGTATAAATACTATGTTGCCAGGAAACGTGGGTGCGGGGACGGGGACGGGGACGACATTTTTGGAAAAAGGGTGCGTGGGTTCGTTAGGTAATATAATAATATTAAATTTTAATAATTAAATTTTATAAATTATTAAATTTATAATTAATAATATATATGAAATTTGAATTTGTATATTTTTTCAACTTTAAACAAGAAAAATTTAATGATAATCATTTAAACATGTTTAGTCTCTCCCATATAAAAACACAATTTTTTCATAGGAGATTCTTCTCAACCTGATAGTGGTCTAGACTTTTCTTGATGTCTAATCATCACCTGCCCCATGCATGGTGTGCTCTGTGGTAAAGCAATCCCAAAAAGTTAAAACAGTGGCAGCCTTACCCTTCCACAAAACACGCTTATTCATTTAGGCATATTTTCCTAGTTTTAATCTTAACATGATGTTATCGGAATGCTGTGAGAAATTGGCAGATTTTGATACTTAATTTAGCCATTTTCCAAAATAGCCCTTCGCCATTTAACAGCATCAGCTGATTACAGCTTATGGCTGGTCTCAATCCTACTTTCTATTTGACCAAAAATGTCTGAACCTGTATGTGTGCATTTACAGTTTATAATTTGATGGTTATTAACTTATTTGGCTTGGGAATGAATGTTTCATAAATTCATTCCAAATTGATTTACAAGAATCTGCAAGCTCAAATTACAGAGTAAGAGGTCTCTTTTCCAGTTCTGGTTTCGATGCCATATAATATTGAAGGCATTGAAGATCTACAAATACAGGAGATTCATAATTTACATTGAGACTCTAACAAACCTTGGGCATAAGTTTTGAAATTGTTTTTATAAATTTATAGCATAAGAATCTAAGACTAATGGAGAGACTGATCATAAGAGTCTCCTGCGGTAGGAAGGGATTCATGAATGTGCAAACGGCTACCCTTTTTTTTCCAACTATGGTCATCACCTTATTAAATATTTCCACAAAGCTACAGCCAATATGATATGAGATTCTGCTTGTGGGATTGTACACCCATAATGTTCCTTTTATAATATTGAGATATCATAATCATATATGATTTCAGATTACTGTGTCGCTCATAAGTTTTGAAAAACTTATCACTGTTGATAAATTTTTACAATGATTCATTACCCTTGAGCAGCACGTCATGCCCACAGAGTAATGCTAAGGCATGTGAAAAAAGACAGTCTCTGGAGACTGTAATCTTTGGAAATGATGGCAGAAAATTTCCTTGAGAAACATTCAGAAGACCTTACAACCATCTCTGAAGGACAATCCAGACCAATGACCATCAATGACTCCAAAAATGATATCATTCGTTTATGGCATATATTCTATATTCTATGGCATATCATTTTTTAAATTCCAATAAAAAAAAATTATTTGCAAATTAAATTTTTAATACAGTTTTTGTATGAAGAACCCAAAGAACCCAAAGAACCCAACCCGAAGAAGCCGAGGAACCCAAGAACCCAAGCACACGAAGAACCCGAAGAACCCAAGAACCCAAGAACCCGAAGAACCCAAGAACCCAAGAACCCGTTAAAGGAAAGAACCCAATTTTTTTTTTTGAAGAACCCGGTTCTTCATGGAAGAACCCGGTTCTTCTGGGTTCGTCTGGGAAGAACCCGTACCCAAATCCGGTACTTGGGTGCGGGAACCCGGGACGGGTTCGAGAACCCCACCCCGGGTGCGGGTACCCGTGCAACACAGTATAAATACAAGTGACCTCTCACATCATTGGGCATCACCACTCACACTTTCTTCTCTCTCCTCCTCTCATTGTTTCGTACAACTATTGGGCATTCTCTCTCTCACGTGTGGGACAAGGAGGTTGAATTTCTGGACAAAATTGCAGGGCCGAAAATTTCAGGAGTTGACCAAGTGTGACTTGTTTTGACCAGGGACTCTTTGACCAATTTTGATTGCGATTTTTGGTGGATTATTTTTGTTTCTCTAGGCAGCGTTGCTGGGCACATAAATCAAGACAATCTGGTCATTTTGTCCAACATTGACTGCAACTTTGACCGCATAATTTACAATAGATTTTCTCTCTCCTTTGATCGAATTTGATTGGGTTTGACTGAGCTCCAAGTGGATTGTTTGGTTGTTGCGTTGACCATCTTTGACTTTTTGGTTAGGGCTAAGTTTGATTGTAGTTCACTGCAGATTTGATAGGGTTGTTTTGACTTTGATTTGGCAAGTAAATTTTGACTTTTTGTACTCTCTCTCTGTTGAACATTTGATATAATAATAAGAAGAATTGATCAAAGGGTTTTCCCCACATTGGGGTTTTTCCCCGACATCCACTAAATCTGATGTCCTCTTGTCTTGGCTTGTCTTCTGCATTTTATTTTATGTTCTATCTACAATTACTATCAATGTGATTTACATTGGAAAACAAAATTGGAAATTGTCATTGGGCTGCTAAAAGTACATTGAAGTAATTGTGCTAAGCATAGAACATACCATTGTTAACTAAAATTAACATGGTATCAAAGCCTAGGTGAAGACAAAGCCCAAGCAAGAGAGAGAGAAAAGCAATCACCAAGAAAGATCTATTGGACAAGTTTCAATGGCTTTTTCATTTTACTTCAAGACTAAGGACAAACTCAATGACAAATCTGACTATCATGCATGGAAGATGACTCTGGACCTGACTTTGGAAGAGCATGACATATTGGACTATGTGCAGGGAAAAGTGGTGGATCCTCCTACAAGTGCATCAACTGTTGCTAAGACGAAGTATAAAAGAGGTGAGGTCAAAGCAAAGAAACTTTTGGTTGACTCTATTCAAAAGCATTTGGTTGACTCTATTCAAAAGCATTTGGTTGCCTATATTTCTGATTTGGGAACTTCTAAGGAGATATATGATAAGCTGGTTGGGATGTTCAAAGTGAACAATGCATAAATCAAGATGGATAAAGGAGAGTCTATCCAATCCTACTTCATGAGGATCCCACAAATCAAGAATGACCTGCTAACTATTGGAGAAGTTATTGCTGACTGGGAGCTCACTGTCATTACACTTGGGGGTCTTTCAATGGGATGGGAGGTGTTTAACACCACCATTCTTAACATTGACAAGATTCCTAGTTTCGATGAATTATTGGCCAGATGCACTGAAGAGGAGACAAGGATGATGGAGAGAGATAAACCTTCAAATGGAAATGAAGCTACTACCTTCTCTGCTCATGCTAAGAGAAAAAATAATGCTGGTCCAAGTAGACAAGGTCAAGGATTTAAGCAAGGATTGAAAGAAGGAAGGAAAGGAAGGTGCTACGGTTGTAACAGGTTTGGCCACTATGCTAGAGAGTGTCCTCACAAGAATAATAGGAACAACAAGTTCAACAATAAAGGAAAAAGAATGCTGTCGCTGCTCGATATGGAAATGGTCGACCTCCCAAAAGATCAAGAAATTCCAAGGATGAGGAAAGTAATGTTGTAGAAAAACAAAAGGAGTTTTATCTTTATTTCCGCTCTATCTATTGCCTCTCCTCCGGATACTTTGGATCATAAGTTGATTGATAGTGGAGCCTCAAGGCACTTCACTAGGTACAAAGAGGCCCGCTCAATTTTGATTGAAAAGAAGACCAATTTGGAGATCATACTTGGAGATAATGCCACCTACCCGTGAAAGGGATAGGTACTGTCACTCTTCGCTTAAATCAAGGTCAAATCATTCATCTACAAGAAGTATTGTATGTGCCCGATTTGAAAAAGAACTTGGTGTCTATTTCTACGATGGAAGATAAAGTCTTCAAGGTAGCATTCATTGATGGAAAGGTACATATTTGGAAAAGAAACCCTAAAGATGCATTTGCACATGAATTTAGGGTTGATGGTCTCTATCAAGTTGGAGGAAGTCCACCTTGACTTGCGATGCTTCACCTCAATCTGAGCTATGGCACCAAAGGTTCACCCACTTACATTGCAAAGCCTTACTTGGGGTAAGGAAGATGGTCAGAGGTATGCCCGATTTCAACATGAATCATGAAGGAGTTTGTTTGCGTTGTGCAACTGGGAAAATTACAATGGGACCATTCCCTTCAAGTGAAAGCCAAACTACCGATATTCTTCAATTGGTCCATTCTGACTTGTCTGGTATGTTGCCCATAACATCATTGGGAGGATACCTATACTATGCAATATTTTTTGGATGACTTAACTCGTAAAACATGGATCTATTTCTTGAAGAATAAGGATGAAGTGTTGAAATGGTTCCGTTCTTTCAAAGCCTTGGTGGAGAATCAAGCAAGGAAGAAGATCAAAATATTGAGGACCGACAATGGAACCGAATATGAATCAAATGAATTCACTGACTTTTGCAGAGACGCTGACATTAAGGGGGAGACAATCGTTCCATACACTCTTGAGCAAAATGGAGTTGTTGAAAGGAAGAATCGAACAATTATGGAAGCCACCGATGCCATGCTCCATGATCAAGGTCTACCAAGGTTCTTATGGGGAGAAATTGCCAACACTGCTTTCATGTTCGAAATAGGAGCCTGCATCAAGCACTAGATTTCAAAACCCCTGAATAGGTTTTCTCTCATAAGAAACCCGATGTTTCTCATTTTAGAATTTTTGGTTGTCCTGTGTATTTTCATGTGCCTAAAGAGAAAAGAAACAAGTTGGAAGAATCTGGGAAGAAAGGTATATTTGTGGGCTACAGTGAAAATTCAAAAGCATATAAAATCTATGTGCCTGGTCAAAGAGACGTGGAAATAAGCCATGATGTCACTTTCGATGAAGACACTGCCCTTGGAAAAGCTAGAGATCTCCCCATTCCCAGGAAGGATAATGATGATGTTGCAGAAAAATAGGATGAACCTCTAACAGATGACCCTATGCCCGATGTTGAAGGCCCGATGGATCCCATTGATCCACCTCCTGGTGATACCTCTACCTCAAGGAAAAGACCTTTGTGGCTCAAAGACATATTACTCTAAGAGGGACATTCCGTGAAAGTAAGAAGCCGAACAAGTATCAAGGGTACTTAGCTGCTATGAGTATTATTGTTCAAACTGAGCCATGTACCTTCGAAGAAGCCCTAAAGCACCAAGTGTGGAAGGATGTGATGAATGAGGAATATGAATCTATCATGAAAAATGATGTTTGGGATGTGGTGCCTAGACCGAAGGACAATTCCATAGTCACCTCAAAATGGCTATACAAAATCAAACATGGAGCAGATGGGAGTGCTGAGAAATATAAGGCTAGGTTCATTGCTTGAGGCTTCTTTCAAAAGGAAGGAGTGGACTATGACGAGATATCTATGCCGGTTGCTCTTGCTGCCACTCAAGGATGGAGCTTACATTAAATGGACGTTAACATTGCTTTCTTGCATGGATCACTTAAGGAGGATGTCTTCTTGGAACAACCTCAGGGGTTCGAAGTACAAGATCGAAAGACACATGTATGCAAGTTGAAGAAATCCCTCTATGGGTTGAAGTAAGCCCCAAGGACTTAGTATGAGAGGATTGATAGCTATCTTATGAAGTTGAGATTTACGAGGAGCGATGCTGATCCTAATCTATACTTCAAGGTTAAAAAGGACGTGCTTCTCCTTTTGGTCCTTTATGTAGATGATCTCTTTCCTACAGGTACATACCCTGTCATTTACCAATGCAAGTGGGAGTTGGCTTTGGAGTTCGAGATGAAGGACCTAAGACTGATGCATTACTTCCTAGGCCTGTAGGTCTGGCAAAAGCCAGGTGAGATTTTCCTTTCTTAAGGAAAATGCATTGTGAAGCTGCTTGAGAGATGTGGGATGGTGGATTGCAAGTCTGTGTCTACTCCGATGAACTCAACTTCAAGAAGCTATGCGGTAGTGCTACTAGGCCCAAATTGTCAAACCCTTTTGAATATAGACAACTTGTAGGGGCCTAGATGTTCTTGGTAAACTCCTGTTCGAACATATGCTTCATTGTGAATACGTTGAGTCAATTTATGGTCGAGCCTCATCACATACATTAGATTGTTGTTAAGAATCTCTTGATATATCTCTGTGGCACAATCAATTATGGACTGAGATACATTGTCGGGAATTTGAGGCTACAGGGATATACTGATGTTGACTGCACTGACAGTATGGTGGATCGAAATATCACATCAGGATGTTGCTTCTCATTTGGGTTTGCTTCGATTTCGTGGATGGGCAGGAAGCAGAAATCAGTTGCTTTAAGCACTGCAGAGGCCAAATACATTGCAGCTAGTATGGCCTGTTGTGAAGTTGTATGGTTGAGGAAGATCTTCAGTGAG
Source organism: Pinus taeda (assembly GCA_000404065.3). NCBI lineage: Eukaryota > Viridiplantae > Streptophyta > Pinopsida > Pinales > Pinaceae > Pinus > Pinus taeda. The sequence goes on along the minus strand of APFE030470442.1, from coordinate 102,664 downwards.
TTATTTGAGCACGTGACAGAAACCACCATGACCTTTTGCGACAACCAGAGTAGGATTCACTTTTCAAAGAATCCTGTGTTCCCCGACTGCTCCAATCACATTGATATCAGGTACCACTTTATTTGGGATATGGTACAGCAGGGATCAATAAGGCTCCAACACATTAGAACTAATGAGCAGGTCGCAAACATCCTCACGAAGCCCTTAGGGAAGGTCAAATTCTTAGCCTTTTGAGTGAGACTTGGAGTTGTGGAAAGACCCTCCCATGAGGGTCCTGCTTGAGTTGGACATTGAGCTCTGGGAGCTCTTGGGGGCTTGGGGTACTTCTTGGAGCTATGAGAGGCCATAGGGTGAGTGGATCACCTTCCCCTATTGGTGCGCTATGTACAGGGTGAGTGTTTCACCTTCCCCTTTGATACCCCATGATGGTTGACATGTGTGTAGGGTGAGTGGTTCACCTTCCCCTATGATTGACATATGCATAGGATGAGTGGTTCACCTTCTCCTATAGCATATGAGCATGATGAGTGGTTCATATTCTCCTGTTTATGCCTCAACATACATCCTATTCATGTAATCTGGGACTCATGGGAAGTACCTCTTATCTAGCCAATGAGTTGGGAAAAGTGGATAGGGACCATAACACTACTGATGGATGCATCGTGTACTGCCGTACTCCCTATGTTTGGGATGCATGGTGTTCAACAACTTGATCTAGGATCAAGTTTGATTGAGGTTCTACTTCTGGATTGACTTTTGTTAGTGTAGAGTGGTAAGGTCTTGTGACTCACTCTTGATCGATTCTTCCTCATTATTCATATCAATGTTCAACAAAGCAAAGATGAGATGAGATACAAAGATGGTACATGATGACTGGATGGCATGATGATCGATGATGATGGATGGATTGGTAGGTGGAATTCTCCCTAGTTGAGAGGGAGTGTTAAAATTGACAACTACGGCCAAATTCCAGTTTAGACAACTTATTTGATGGTGATGATGATTGAATTAAATTCCTCTTTTCGAGAGGGGACCAAAATCGACCTAAAATCATCAAATTTGGATAAGCAGAAATGTATTTTTGAATTTATGCCTACCCATGTAAATTGTTCAGGTCGACCACATCATCATGTAGGCTCATGAAGCCCAATAGACATGTCACTTCAACCTCAATGACTTGTATAAATACAAGTGACCTCTCGTCTCATTGGGCATCATCACTCGTATTCTTCTCTCCTTCTCTCATTGGTTCGTACAATTATTGGGCATTCTCTCTCTCTCACACGTGTGGCACAAGGAGGTCGAATTTTTGGACAAAATTGCAAGGCTGAAAATTTCAGGAGTTGACCAAGTTTGACCAGCGTTGACCAGGGACTCTTTGACCAATTTTGACCACGATTTTTGGTGGATTATTTCAGTTTCTCTAGGCCGCATTATTGGGCACAAAAATTGAGACAATTTGGGCACTTTGACCAATGTTGACTTCAGGGTTGACTGCAACTTTGATTGCAGAAAATTACAATAGACTTTCTCTCTCTTCTGATTAAATTTGACTGGGTTTTATGGAGCTCTAAGTGGACTGTTTGACTGTTGCATTGACCATCTTTGACTTTCTGGTTAGGGCTAAGTTTGACTATAGATTTGACAGGGTTGTTTTGAATTTAATTTGGCAAGTCAATTTTGACTTTTTGTACTGTCTCTCTGCTGAACATTTGATATAATAATAAAAAGAATTGATCAAAGGGTTTTTCCTTGGCATCTACCAAATTTGGTGTCCTCTTGCCTTGGCTTGTCTTCTGCATTTTATTTTATGTTCTATCTACAATTATTGTCAATGTGATTTATGGTTAATGTGATTGCTGTTGGAAAACTAAATTGAAAATTGTCATTGGGCTGTTAAAAGTACATTGAAGTAATTGTGCTAGGCATAAAACATACCACTGTTAACTAAAATTAACAAGATCTATTGTAACAAGTGTCCAATTGTAGCTACAGACAGATTTAGGGCATTGAAGGAAGTCATAGCTTGTTTCCTAAGGTCCTATTGGATAGTGGCATATTCCTGTGACAGGAAATAAGGCCTGCTACAAGTTTCCTCTTGGTAATGAGGTATGATGAAGAGGGTTTGGGAGGCAGCAAAAGCCCATACTAGTGCAACAACAACACCAAGACAATCTCAGGTCCTAGAATAGTGTAGATTTGTAGGAGTAGGTTGTACAAAGGATTGAAGATAGAGGCAAGGTCAGAGTTAGGGTATTAAAGCAGCGGGTTTGGTTGATGTGATAACCTTTGTTGTGTATGTCAATTGCATCTGGAGGATTGTGGATCTAAACTATATACTATACTGTTGTATTGGTTTCATGGGCATGATTGTTGAATACATGATTATTCAATTTTATTGCATTTTGATATTGTCTTCGATTGTCAAATTGAAGGATATTATTGGAATACAAACTTGTCTAGTGCTCTTTCCTAACCCTAATGGCAATTTTAACCTAAGGGATATTACAAAATTAAGCATGTTGTTGGAAAATTATATATTACGGAGCAATGGAACACATAAAATATTGCAGAAATATAAATGCAGAAAATGCATAAAACAAGAGAGACACAGATATATGTGGTTCAGCCAGTTTGGGCTACGTCCACGGAGAAACAACCAGTCCTTTTATTATATTATCCAGCAAACTGACGAGATACAACCTACAACAGATCCGCTGTAACACCCTCTTCGCTCTCAATCTTCTCTCTCTTCGTCATCCAGAATACAGATATATATAGACGCAATACAATTCCCTAATATATAGTGAGGGGTTGCCTTCTAGGGCAAAAAACCCTAAATTAAACATAACTTCTACCGTCAGATCATCTGCCTAATGAACGACCTAGATTGACTAGAAATTACTAGACTTTTACAAGGCAATTTTACATTTAGCTTCGGGGGCGCTGCCCTTGAAACCCCCGCTGGGGGACCGCTGGCCCCTAGACTCCACAGCCGGGGGGGATCGGCCCCCTCGAACCCCTGCGGGGGGACAAGTCTTCCTTGCACCCCCCAGCGCCCCCAAAATCCCCGCCGGGGGGCCGCTAGCCCCTAGACCCCACAGCTGGGGGGGATCGGCCCCCTTGAACCCCCGCGGGGGGGACAAGTCTCCCTTGCACCCCCCCGCGTGGAGGGGTGTATAGTCTTCCTGGGGTATACATCTGGCTGAAACCTTTGAATACAGAAGATAATCAGGCTCCAGACCCAACACATGTACACATGGAATATAGAGACCCTAGTAAGATACATTGCATTCAATAACCATAAAAGTTATTCAACAAGAAAAGTACTCACAAGATATCAACGAACAATCCTTCCTTATCCTAAAATGACGTCTCCGCAACGAGGACAAGTCTCGAATAGTAAAAATCCACAAAGATCACATCTCCACAAGAGTAGCAAGGTACAAGAGCTACGTCGAAATTCTCTAAGAGGCTAAAATAATCCATAAGTGATGATGAATGAATATGTGAGATGGAATTTTATTTATATGAGGTCTACCTCACCTAATTTTAACTGAGAAGCCTCTAAACAAGTTTGATAATGAGTAAACACTAGTAAACCTTAGGTCATAGGCCAATCCACTAGCTCAAACATGAAATAATGCCAAAATAGACCGACATGTGTTAGCCGTAAGCCTCTAATATGATGATATCTTGCCCTTTTTCAGCGCCAAATACTAAGTCACGGTTAAAGGAAGGCTAAAAGTGTCCAAGCATCATGATCATCCATCATTTGAGGAGCAATCCTCAAATCAACTCAAAGCAGCTCCATGGGTCTCTAATGGTCAACGTAATGCTTCTCTCTAGTGTTAGGGCTCCATCAGGTGCAACAAGCCCTCCTTAGTCATCTTATCAAAGATCATCTTCATCTAGGTTTTGAATCATGGCTTGCCCATTAGGTAGTGTCAAGGCTAGCTTGGGGGCATGCTAGGTCCAGTGGTGCAATCATCAAGAATCCTCTGTGCTAGACAAAATAAGATTAACGTCCTGGGCCCCGTGGGTACTTTTGGATTTGTATCAGTTGCTCAAGTCATCATACTGCCCAACGCTTTGCTGCAAGTGGGAAGCACTACATTTGCTATGTCATCAATCTCTTTGTAGGGCCTGGGTACCTATGGAGTGGGTGCCCTCAAGGCCTGTGCTATTGTGGGAAACCTAGCAAGACCAACTTCAACTCAAGTGAAAGCAACCATTTATTAGAGACTAAGATCATAAAGCATCTAAGTGCGCCAAACTTGTATGTTAAGGGCATACTAATACTTCAAATTGGGATCACCTTCCAATATCTAACTAGACCAAGTCCTGTAAAGGTGCTCCCTACCTTGGTAGGGGTGTCTAATAATCAACCCTATTAGGTGCTTCCACCCCTTAAGGGGAGGTGGCATTTCCAAGGCTCACCCTTCAATCAATAGGTGTTGGTGTAAATGAGTGGCAATGAAGGGGAAAGACTCCATGGCCAAGTGCCACTGTCAGGGGGCTGGCTAGTTGGAGTCCACATCTTGAGTGTATATCTATAATGGAGGGAGAAAACATGGCGTCATGAGTTACCTTGCTTGGCTTGCTTTTTCCACCCCACTAGTGTACCTTTTACTTCTTTTTGATAATGCTTTGTATTATGGTGCATAAGTCATGGATCAAAGCTTGCTCTCTATGATATAACATTTAATTTTACCCCTTAAGGTGAGGCGGTTTATCACTCATCAGGGTTGGGACATTCAAGGGTTCCTTTTGGTGAGATAGAGCATCAAGTGCTGAGGAACCGGGTGATGGCTAATGAGGAAGGTAGAGCTCATGCTAGGCTTTTACCCACGTGCTAACTTATGTCTCGTCCATCTTTTGCATTTTAATTTTCTTTTTCTTTCACTGTGGCCACATTATGTTTTTCCATTCTTTTAGCTGCATCAACCTCCAAGGAAATGTTTTCCAATCCTAGTCAAGGTGCCAAATCTCAACGAACCAATGACAAGTTATACCCGAAGAATGGAAATGGTATATAGGGCTTATAATGTGACATGGAAAGTGTCAAGTATGGTGAAAGGGAGAATGAACATGCTACTTCAACCTAGGCTTTCGAAGTAGTGCCCCTCCTATAACTCCAAGGCCTCAAGGGAGGTCCCACTGAACTAGGCTAAGGGTAACCCCCTTGCTATGGTGACAGAAAAAGATTATAGTCAAGATTGGTCAATTATCTAGATCACCCCTTTATCTGTAATAAATGCCCAAAACATTAAGTATATGCACCTGATTGCAAAATGATCAAAGTACTTGTTAAGTGGCAGCGTACCTTCATCTAAGAGGAATGTCGGATGGTGAGAGGTGCATGGTTGAGGAAGATGGCAGATGCATATGAGGTGCATGGTTGAGGCAAATGGTGGATGCATATGGCATATCATCATCAAGAAGTGAATGTCAGGGGTTGCTGGTTAGCTAACTGTCAAATGTAAGAGAAATTTTTTCTCCAACAGGGTTATCAATTTAGGTGGGTAACAAGCCTTATTCCTTGAATTGCATCTGTGATTTCTGTTTCTTCAAATGCATTTTGAGTTCTTCCTTCACTTTGGCTTTCTTCCGCCAATCTTGTCTGTTATAGGCGTGTTAGGCCTTTCTTTCTTTTATGAATCCTTTGTGTTTTCTATTGAATAGACACATTTGCAATTGAGTCTATATATGGTCCTATCTTGTTAGGCTAGGCATGATTGTGTTCCTTGTCTTCATGTGTCTATTTGTGGTTTCAAGGTTCAAGCATAACCTCTCTTATGCATTGCATTGAGCTTGGGTTTTCCCTTGTAGGTTTTTTTTGTGTTTAATTTTAATTTTTATTTATCTGTAATTGTCCTTATGGGCTTATATTCTTTTTGAGCCGACGAACTTGATTCTTTCTCATTGATCATTTAGATGAACTCTTTTCTTAATGCTTATTATTAAAAACAAGAGGTTGATATGGCTTTGATACCATGTTGAAGAATGGACTCCCAACATGCATAATATGTAGAATGTATGCTTTCTTTATTTTGGAATCAATTAATAGAACATGGTTGATCTCCTTTTATTTTAGGTGGTTTGCTACCTTATGAATGTAACTTCCTTTTAACTAATGGCATTAATCATTAGGGGAATGTTGAGATTAAAACTGGGCTTTAAAACAAAAATTGTAGTACAAAAAAAAACTCTAAAAGAACCAATAGAATTTAAGATGATGATGCCAACCATAAAGGTAAATATTTTTGGAGGGAAAAGAAGAAAAGTTAAAACTATTTTTTTAATCGTATTTTCAATTTATCTTCTTATAGGCTTACTCAAATTTTAAGTGTAGGCACTTGTTGGATATGGAATTTGATGCAAGAAACATGTTTTTTCCATGTATTTCTAGTTTATTTGGTGATGGGTGTATAAAAAATATGCAGTGTACTTGTTGGATGCAGAATTTAATTTCGCGTCCAACGATTGCCTACACTAGAAGGAGATAAGTCAAAAATATGAATAAACAATGTAAATTTCTTTCTTTTCCTTGAAAATTCATCACTTTTTTTTTTATTACTTTCCTTAAGAGGCTCTTTTTAGACCTCAAATTTCCTCTAATGGAGTTAATTCCTTTCTATTAAGCTCACCATTACATTTATTAGCCTTGAGTTATATTGGAGTGTGTTAAATCCCCCTCTTAAGTCCCAATAATGGTGGACGTCTTGTCGTCCCACTTTGAAGAAGGCCTAAAACCATTCTAATTCTTTTCCACTAAACTCTTGGCATACTTTGTTTGTGATACAAACTATTGTTGGTTTGCTAAATTTGTCACCTAGGTAGTGATGAAAGAAGCCTAAATCAAACATGTCAAAGAACGAAAAAAATCAGATTGCACCCTTTAAATTGGATTTGCATTGTCTTTAATTGTTGTGATGACTATAAAGTAGTGTTGCATACATTTGTACTGACCAAAAATGATTGGGGGTCATGAACTCGGGGCATCGAATCAAAATTGACGAACTTTAAAGTGACAAAACATATTATTTTTTTAGAAATCAGCACATGGAAAATCTCAATTTATTGTTTTGGAGTACACATTGCAAAATATTGTGACATTGCTAATAACTCGATGATGTTTGCGACACTGACATAAACCACTTCAATTACCCAATCACTCCCTGTGCTTTAGACATAGATATATGAATCAAAGAGACTTTTGAACTAGATCCTGTAAGAAATTTGTCAAAAATTGTGTACAAAATTTTGGAGCGTATTTCAAACTATAACCATCTTTAATCAGCCCACACACCCAATGCTCCTTACTTGCAACTTAGAACCCTTGTGGTTAATACATAAGCATGTCCTCCTCCACATCATCATCATGGATTGTGCTCCTTACATTCATTTGGTAAATTTTCTAGCCAAAGAAGGTTGCCACAATTGTGACCAACCTTGCCAAGTTGCGAATTTGCTAAGTCTGCCAGGCGAGTGCTTTTCATCACTTTCTAACTAGACTAGCTAAAGTACTAGTTATGGCCATTACATGTACTTTATCACCCTCCTTTAATGGTGATTCTAGAGATTACCCCAAGCTTTCTCTAAATACACAAACAGAGTTGGACTGATAGGCCTGCTAAGTATATCTGCAGTCTTCCCTGAAGTTGCTCAATATGAACTTTATTTTTTCATTCTCCATCAACTGTAAAATAAATTGACATTGCACTTCCACATGTTTTGTTCAATATTTGTGAACTTTAGGAAACCCTGATTATCATTGTGAAGCCTACAATTATTAACTTGTATGACATGTAAGTCAACAATTAACCTTCTCAACCAAACTGCATTAAAAGATGCAATCCCTGTTGTCCTATACTTTGGTTCATTGAAGCAAAGTGGCACTACACTCGGCTGCTTACAGACTCTTGAAATTGCACTTGTATCAACGATGAGAAATTACATTAGAGGAAATTTCAGCTTAAAAGTGGTCTCCAAAGGAAAAATAATAAAATAATAGGAAAATAATAAAATAAGAATTATGAATTTTGGAGGGAAAAGAGTAAAACTACTTTTTTAATTGTGTTTTTGGCTTATTTCTTTATAGGCTTACTCAAATTTCAAGTGTAGACACTCGTTGGATGCAGAATTAAATTTCGCATCCAACAAGTACCGATTATGCATACGTTTGAGAAGATCAATGTGGATCTTCAACACGTTTTGTTAATGTATCTTCAATTTTGATCATTGTGGATCTTCTCAAAAGTATGCATAATGGGTACTCATTGGTTGTGAAATTTAATTCTGCATCCAATGAGTGTCTACCAATGTTGCACTAATCGTTATCGGGATTAATTTGGCGCGGGAAAAAATCGGAAAAAATCGTAAAAATCGGGAAAAAATGGTAAAAATTGGAAAAAAATCGTAACGTACAAAAATATTAATTTTTTTTTCAAATTTTTAAATATTTAAAGCATCTACAACATAAAATAAATACATTGACACATAAATATGATAAAAGAACTAATATATAAGATGTTTAATATCATTTCTATTGCCACATCACACATAACAGTGAATCATGTCCTGAATAGGAAGTCCTGACTCATGACTCCCAACTCAGTCTCAAAATATCAACAAAAAATATAATAATGCACTCATATCATGAGTCATAATGTCATATACAATGAAATGAACCAAATAACTCAAGTCTAATACTACTGATTTCCTTTGCCCCTCTAGATGTAGAGGTCGGTGGAGTTGGCAGTAGACTCTGCTGTGCTCTAGAAACTGAAGAACTAGGCGCTATAGGAGGTAGACCACGTCCTATACTAGTGACAGGGGTAGCTTGGTCACCTCCTCATTAACAAAAATTTTTTTATTTTATTTATTTTTTCAGCGATTTTTCCCAAAAAATTGCGATTTTTACGAAAAAATCGGCGAAAAAAATTTGTCGATTTAATCGGCCGATAATATCTCCGATTTGAAAAAATCGCGATTTTTCGATTTAATCATGATTAGTGCAACACTGGCGTCTACACTTGAAATTTGAGTAAACCTATAAGTAGATAAGCCAAAAATACAATTAAAAAATGTGGGTTTTTTATTTTCCCTCCAAAATATTTAGATGCACCTCTTTTTGAATTTAAAGGATATAGATTGGTTTACATATTATGTACATGAAAATTTCATAGGCACTTTTAGGCTAAAATTTCCTCTAATGACTTGTGGATGTTGAAAGAACATATTAACAATATACATAAGATGTTGAATACATGATTTAAATATATTGAAGTCAATTAATACAATGAGGTCTTGTTAACCTCCATATTTGCCTATGCAAATGGAGGGTTAAGATACAACCTTCATTAGGCTGGTAGTCAGAGATGGCTCTCATAGAGATCAGAGACAAGTATTGAAGTTAAGTAATACAATGAGGTCTTGTTAACCTCCATATTTGCCTATGCAAATGGAGGGTTAAGATCCAACCAACTTTCATTAGGCTAGTAGTCAGAGATGGCTCTCATAGAGATCAGAGACAAGTATTTTAGTGATTTTACTTCGTTGCTAAGGCATTTTAGAGGCATATTCATCAGTGTTGGTGAAATTGCTATTTTTAGCAATTTTTCTATTTTTTGATAGCCAAAGTTTAAAGGTCCATAGGTCAGAGATGATTACATATTTGGGATCCTTGCGAATTCATGATGTCAATGACCTTTTTCCTGGTCACTTGTAAGGAACTACTATTTTTGGCAGTTAGGGTTTCAAGGCTCTTATGATTATTCCAGTTGCATATTTAGATTCCTTGCAAAAAATTGAATTCGATGAGTTTGATTTCATTGACATGGGAGAAGCTGCTATTTTTAGCCATCTTTCATTATGGCCATCTTATGCTTTTTCATGCTTTCGTTGCATCAACCTCCAGGGCAATGTTTTCTCTTCCGATCTAAGGATGTGGATAAGTGAGTGCCAAATCCCAATGAACTAATGACAATTAACCAAAGAATGGAGATGATATCAAGGAAATGATGTCACATGGAAAATGTGAAAATGGAAAAGATAATGGACATACTACTTCTATCCAAGTTTCCCAAGTAGTGCCCCCCCTATGACACTAAGGCCTTGGGGGAAGTCCCACTGGACTAGGGTTGAATATTAACCCCCTGGTAAGGTGAGTGAACAAGTTTACAATCAAGATTAATCAATCATCCAAATCACCCCATTATCCATAATAAAATGCCCAAAACATTAGGTGAAAGCACTCGATTGCAAAATAGTCAAAGTACTTGTTGAGTGGTAGCTCACCTTCATTCATGAGCAATGCCAGATGGTGAGAGGTGTATGACAGGTGCAGATGGTGGAGGAAACAAGCATATCATCATAAACGAGTAGCAGGGTAGTTGTCCAAGATAGGAGAAAATGTTTTCATCTATGGGATTACCCTTTTTGGTGGTTAATAGTGACGTTGGTGACTAATCCCAGTGTTTCTCTCAATCTCGAGTGCTTAGTGAGGCTTTGCACCAAGGTGTTAGATTTTGTAGTAACAACACTCATTTTTGAAGGATTTATAAATGCTTGAGTGGAGAAGTGTACATGGTTGAAGGGCCTTTGGAGTTGGACGCTGCACATTGAAGCCCTTCTTTCGCTCATTTATGGAGGTGTCTCTCTCTTTTGGTGGGGGGGTTTTGGTGTAGATCATTTTACATGTGGATTTGAATAACCCATCTTTTTTTATTGTAGATTAACTAGTTAAAAGAAGAGGGATTTTTACCCCTCCATAGGCTAGATTAGGGGCTTTTTACTTCAATAAATTAATATTTTAATGTAAAGGAAGTTGAGCTTCTCCTATAAATAAAGATGCACTTTCTCATTATTTTTTGATGATTAGATTAAGAGATAAATCCCTTTGCACACTTAGAAATTTGTGAAATTTCGGTTTAGTTTTTTTGTCTTGAATTTGGTGGTATGGATGGAAGGTTAATGCGCCTCATTGAGGTGATAATTTGTGGATGAATCTGCAACTACTTTGATTTTTCATGGCTAAAATTTATGGATGAACAATGATTTATTGAGTAAATGGTATCTCTAAATCTTGTGGATTTATATGTTGAATTATTAAATGCAAATGTACTTATCTAGTGGTGAGGTTGCATTCTCTTTATATAATTCTTGGATATATTCTTTCTTGTAAACCCTAAGAAGATTTTTAGTGGAGAATCTTCCCTTGAAGTCATATTGGAGTTTGTAAAAGTACTAAGTGGATTTAGTAGGGTTGGTAATGGACAACCTTATTCATCACGCTGGATCATTTCATAACTTCTTAAGGGAGATTTGGTTGACACCATATGTTGATTTCTGGTAGCATCGAATGTGCTCTAAGTCTCAAAATTTGCAGGGAGGCTTAGACACATGCATTCTCCAATACCCAGAAATTGTTTTGGCAAATTCCACCCGGAGGCAGTTTTATTAAAATAATTAATTATTTTTAATGGGTCCCTAAGTCTAAACTTAGGAAATTAAAATAATTAAAGGGTATTAATCTAATTGTGGGTGAAACTTCTAGAAGAAGACGAGGATCAAGACAAAATGATTTCAACCATTGATTAGAAGTTAATCGGGGCTGTTGGTTGTCCAACAGAAAGATATAAGAAGAGGCTTGAGGGGCACATGGAGAATACATTTAGTGATGTTGATTTCTTGTAGCATCAAATGTGCTCTAAGTCTCAAATTTTGCAGGGAGGCTTGGGTAGATGTATTCCAAAGAACCCAGAAAGCATTTTGGGAAATTCCACTCGAAGACAGTTTTATTAAAATACTTAATCATTTTTAATGGGACCCTAAGTCTAAACTTAGGAAATTAAAATAATTAATGGGTATTAGTCTAATTGTGGGTGTAACTTGTAGAAGAAGACGAGGATCAAGCATAAATGATCTTGGCCTTTGATTAGCTTCTAATTTGGGCCGTTGAATGTCAACGAGAAAATTATTTAAGGAGGTTTGAGGGTCATTTGGAAGATACACAAAGAGTTTAGAAGATCAAATTTCTGAAGTAGAGTAGTTGCTGTAAGAGAAATTCGAAGTGGGCTTTTGCAGTGAGGGGTAGGGATAGTATCCGAAGGGAAATCTTTCTTGGTCGGTGGATACTCAGCAGAGAAGGCAGAGGGAGATCCAACAGTGGCAGCGCTGACATAGAGCCACGCAAAGGCAGCTTAGAAGCCAAGAGGGAGTCCGAAATTTGCAGAGGGAATTCGAGTTTCAGAAGTCGGGAGCCGGGGTGTGAGATCGAGAGGCAGAAATTGAATCACCTGGGCAGCGAATCGACCAACCAGAGGATTGACCTTGTCCCCAGTGAGCTTGACGCTGGGCTGACACAGACAGTGCGCAGAGGCAACCAGAAAAGCCAGGGGCAATATTTTTGGGGGCTGGATAAGCCAGGATTCCCAGTGATAGTGTGAGGTAATCTCACAAATCTCTCTGTCAGGATTATTCTCTGTAACTGGATTGTCGGGAAGGCTTCCAGTGATGTATTCAGATTTTTCTACTGCATAATAATAAAACTCTTAGAGCTGCTGCATTGATTTTCTCGTATTGGGTTTTTTTGGGGACATTTGTCCAAAAATATCTGTTTCATTTGTGTGTATCTCTCTATTGTTTAGATTCTTGTTTTGGCATATTATTTTTGGGTGTAGGATGCAATGTATGTATTTCGATGTTTGCGTAGGAAACTGCAAATAACTTGTTCATGTAAATCTAACAGGTAGGAGAAATATCATCAGTTGCTGTAGTAGGAATTACCGGGGTTTAAGGAATTTTCACAAGTGAGGGATTAGAGATCGATTTTCTCAAGAGAGCAACAATAACTGTTGCTGGAGAGGTCATCGAGGAGATTTCTTGCAGTCAAGGGCATGGATAGTTTTCCGGTTTGAGAGTTTCCTGATCCGGGGATACATTGCAAAGGAGGCAAAGAGAGATCCAAAAGAGGCAGCGCAGAGCCTGACAAGAGATTCAAAATTTGCTGGAGAGTCGAGTTTTAGAGCCAGAATCCGAGGTGTGAGACCGGAAGGGCAGAAGAGTCGAAGTCCAAGAGGCAAATCGACCAGTAAGAAGGGTGGCATAGAGTCTAGTAGCTGTGATGTTGGATTGCGTAGGTTGACGTAGAGGCAGTGTAGGGCTTGCCATCCAGAGCCTGGATCAATATTGAATCTCCAGTGATAGTGCAAGGTATTTCTCATTAATTTCTCTGCCAGTTAGATTCTCTATATCGGATAGCCAGTAAGGCATCTAAAGATTGTATTAAAAAACTACTGCATAATAATACAAGCCCTCAATTGCTGCACACAATGGGTTTTTCCAGGGACATTTGCCCATAAATAACGGTGTCAATTGTGTGTGTGGATATTTCTTCTTGCTCAGTTCTTGTTTCCACATTTTATTTAAATGGTGAAGGCTGCAGTGTATTCATTTCAGTGTTTACTGTAGGAAACAATAAATAATCTGGTTCTGTAATTAACAAATAGGAGAAACGTAATTAGTTGCTGCAGTAAGAATTTGGGCATCCAAATTTTCACATGGTATCAGAGTTAAGGTGAAAACAAGAGAGCAGTGCTAGAAGAGCCCAGCGTTGAAGGAAGAAGGGAAGTCGAAGTGCTGCATAGGCAGCAAATCGAATCCCCAAAGGGATTGCGCAGTTCAGGCCAGGAAGGCAAGATTTTTGTGGTAAATCTCTCTGTAAGTGAGTCAACAGAGAGGTAGTATTTTCAGATCGAAACCTTTCAGCGACAGAGGAAGCAACGCAACAATAGCTTCAGCGAAGAGGGGTTTCTAGTGTGACGCAGTTTTCTGCAGGTAGTTGCTAGGCAGAAAAACGTCAGAAGGAAGAAAAGGGACGCTTGAGGGAATTTCTTCCTCAGATAATTCCTAGCCAGGGAATTCGAATTCTCATTTGCTGTGTAGTGATAGGAGAGAGGAGTTCATTCAATTTCCTCAATTGGCAGAGATGGCAGCCAGTGGATTGAGAGATCAAGATTGGTTGGGTGGTACATCCAACTATGTGATCTGGAAGGCAAGGATGTCGTGCCTTCTGGATGAGCATTTTCTCAAGATCTACGTCGACAACGTGGTAGCTGAACCTGCAAATCCAAATCGGCTCAAAAAGTACAAGGGAGAAATGGCAAAGGCCAAGAGAATTCTCCTTGATAGAGTGAAGGATCATATAGTATGTCACATCGTTGGCAGAGACACTGCCAAGGAGATGTGGGATGCTTTGTCGACGCTATATCAGGGATCTTCTGAGCAATGGAAGATGTACTTGGAGCAGAAGATAAGATCTATGCAGATGCATAAGGGGGAATGCATTGATTCCTTCCTCACTAAACTTAAAGAGACTCGAGATGAACTAGCAGCTGTGGGGTCAACACCTCAAGGTTCCGAGATGGTAAGACTGGCCCTAAATTCAGTATCTGAGTGGCAAGTCTTTCTTCGGAGCATCCTGGGCAGGGTAGCTTTGCCAAAATGGGATGAAATTTGGGCAACTCTTAAACAAGAGGAGTTGAGGAGAGACTTGGTCAAGTGTAAACTTGATGGAAGCAACGACAGTGGGTCGAAGCCCAAGGAGGAGGAAGAGAATGCAGCCCTCGTATCCAAGGGGCAACAGGAGCAACGAAAGAAGAAGAAAGATGTTCCAAAGATCAAATGCTTCAGGTGTGGTGAATTTAGTCACTAGCAACACAGTGTCCTCTCAAGAAGAAGGACAAAGATGAGAAGCATGATCCGAAGGTTGCAGCTGCGAAGATCGAGGTGAAGGAGTTCGCCATGACAACCTAGGCATCTCTAGGAGGGAGGTGGGCTGATTTAGAGCTGAAGTTCGAAAGGACTGTAGATGGGCATGATCCTTGAGGAGCCCACCTCTTGGATCAATTCCTTGCTACGGGAGCCCAGATCAGAAGTAGCAGGATGGACTAGCGTCAGTTGGTGCAGAGGAGTGCTAGAGTGACATTTCTAGAAGCGCCAGATACTGAGCAACACAAAGCTAGAGTTGGCAGCAATGCAGTTGGCACAGAGCAGAGGTCAACAATAGCGCAAAAGCTTCAGAGGGTTAGCATAGACACTAGCAGTAGTTAGACTCCAACAACGAGATGCATCATACTGAACACCAGTTCAGTAATTTTGGATGCTTTTCCGTATTGGTAGTGGTAGTGCCAACAACAACATGGATGCAAAATTGAGAGGGATTTGTAGTAAGGATGCAATGTTGACAGTGGCAGGGTCAACAATAGTACAGATGCAACATTTCCACAGTAGTTGGTGGACAGGATGTCAGACATTAGCAGTGCAGAAGGAGATGTTACAGAACATAGTGATGCTTCAACAACTTGCATTGCTAGAGCACATTCCTTGCTAAGAGGGAGTGTTGATTTCTGGTAGCATCAAATGTGCTCTAAGTCTCAAAATTTGTAGGGAGGCTTAGACACATGCATTCTCCAATACCCATAAATTGTTTTGGAAATTCCACCCAGAGATAGTTTTAATAAAATAATTAATTATTTTTAATCTGTCCCTAAGTCTAAACTTAGGAAATTAAAATAATTAAAGGGTATTAATCTAACTGTGGGTGAAACTTCTAGAAGAAGACAAGGATCAAGGCAAAATTATTTGAGCCATTGATTAGAAGTTAATTTGGGCCGTTGGTTGTCCAACAAAAAGATATAAGAAGAGGCTTGAGGGGCACTTGGAGAACACATCTAGTGAGAGATCAGAGATCGGTTTTCTCAAGAGAGCAACAACAACAGTTACCAGAGAAGTCATTGAGGAGATTTCTTGCAGTGAGGGGTAGGGATAGTTTTTCGGTTGGAGAGTTTCCTGATTCAGGGATACATTGCAGAGGTGGTAGAGAGAGATCCAGAAGAGGCAACACAAAGCCACGCTAGGCAATGTAGAGCCATGCTAAGGTAGCACAAAGCCTAAGAAGAGATTCAAAATTTGCCTGAGAGTCGAGTTTTAAAGCGAGAAGCTAGGTTGCAAGACCGGAAGGGCAGAGGAGTTGAAGTTCCAGAGGCAAATCGACCAGCAAGAAGGGTGACACAGAGTCTAGTAGCTGTGACGTTGGATTGCGTAGGCTGATGCAGAGGTAGCGCAGAGGCAGTGTAGGGTTTACCATCTAGAGCCTGGATCAATGTTGAATCTCCAGTGATAGTGTGTGGTAATTCTCACTAATTTATCTCCTTGTCAGATTCTCCTTATCAGATAGCCAGTAAGGCATCCAAAGATTGTATTTAGAAACCACTGCATAATAATACAAACCCTCAATTGCTGCATCGGTTTTCTCGCATTGGGTTTTCGAGGACATTTCTCCAAAAACAACAGTGTCAATTGTGTGTGTGGATATTTCTTCTTGCTCAATTCTTGTTTCCGCATTTTATTTAAATGGTAAACGCTGCGGTGTATTCGTTTCAGTGTTCACTGTAGGAAACATTAAATAATTTGGTTCAGTAATTAACAAATAGGAGAAACGTAATGAGTTGTTGCAGTAGGAATTTCGGCATGCAAATTTTCACACCATATGGACACTAGTCTTAGGTCCTCCCATCAAATTTCATATTCTAAAACTCTTTCAAAACCATGTTGCTGTATTTACTCTTCATATGAACTTGAAACTCATTACCTTAAATCTTCACAATATGAACCTAGGGAAGCCCTCCTTGAGCTGGAGCAAAGCCGACGTGAAGTGGGATGATGGTTGGTGAGGTCTCAATGGCCTCCCCCTTAGTTTTACTCATCCTGCACTTGAGTTTTGGGACTTTATCTCTATAAGTGCAATTTTGTGTGATTTAACATCTGGAAGCTAGCTATTAGAATATGACATGTCATATTGTGCGCACACATAATTCGGCATCTAGAGTCTTAAATGTTTTGAATCTAATATTCTGAATTGTCTATTTTTTCTTAAATATTCTGATTTAGTTTTTACATATAGAATTATCAAAATATATGTTCATATAGAAAGTTATGATGCTGCACCCTCAATTCCTATATTTGAGATGGCCACTACACCAAGACCTTAACCTTTTGTCAATTAGTGTAACATGACTCGACGAGTACTCGTTGAGTGGGCCGAGTATGGTCGAGTTGGCTATGAAATGAGTGACTCAGCCATACTCGTCCCCACAGACTCGCCACTCACGAAACCCAACAAACTTTAAAAAAATTTCAAATTTGAGTGAAAAATTCGCCACCATTTCCGTGCAATAAGGGTTCAAAGTGTAAAAACCCTTTATCACTAGTTTGTTCCATCTTTCTCCGACTTCCTCGTAATGTGAACCACCCGCCAAAAATAGGCACAAATTCTCTCCCGTCCCAACTATTGCGAACTTTGACCAGTGCATTCCTTTCCTTCTCAGGCTGCTAACTTTGCTAGAACACTATTATGTTTATTACTTTCCATCTCAACAACAAAGTTGATGATAAATTGCGATGGATAAGGGTAGAAGGTGTTTAATTTGTGAAGCTGCAATCGTGGTTGTTTTGCGTGCATGTGCATTTCGTCACCTATTCGATAATGATTTTTAAATAGGTCGTGACTTTAATATCATGAGATAGGCACATGATAATATAACTTGTGTTAAATATTGTTATCATAGGTGATAAATTTTTTTATATATTAATTATATAACGTAAAATTTTTATGTTATATAATATGTGTGAGGATAGTTATTAAGTTATATATTTAATGAATTAATATTTTTTGTTTGTTTGTCAAGTTGTTTGAGTTCTCCAAAGATTACATCAGGATTGACCTATGGCTTGAGAAACCGTGACCTAGGGGCATCTAAGCCATCAAAATCACCTGGGGATTGCACCCGGCCTGGGCCACATCAACACTTAACATGGCTGGATTTTTGCTCACAGTTTCGAACTGATGACTTTCACTTCACAAAGTGTCTTAACAGTACACCCCATCACTGTCTATTCTATGCCCCGTGGCCATTTAATGAATTAATATTATATTAATAATATTTATATTATTAATTTATTAATATATAATTTTAAAAATATTAATTATTATTATTAATTATAGATGCTAAATTTTTTCTTTATATTAATTTATATAAAGTATTATAGGGTTTATATGTATGCATGTATTTATGTATGTATTCTCGATTTAATGACAAACCTTATTCTCTGAAGGAATTTTTGACATGTAAATTTTGATCTATTTGTGATTTATGTAATTCCAAAGTAATTGTCACGAGAGTAGCCCAATCCTCTGGGCATTTTGTTGTTAATGATACGATAAACATAGATATTGCTTAATAATTGTCTTGCCTACAGTCTAGTTTCTGTCAGTGGTATGGCCTACAGTAGAAGGTATGAAGTGCCTGTTGAGGAAAATGGAGGTCCCTACAGAAGCCTATAACTTGTATGCGTTGGAAATGCCATTAATTTATCTTTTATGCAAAAAAAATGAGACATTTTTTTAGTTTTTTTTGCTATTTGCTCTCTTTCCCGAGTCTTCCCGAGTCGGCGAGTGATATGCCAGCCAAGTATTTGGTGAGTATGAATTGTGCAACATTGCTGTGAATTTCATTCATCCACAATTCATGTAAACGTGTGTGCAACTTTTTCCAGCATATTTACATTCACATTTGTGCTGTTTGTAAACATGATGTCCATTGTTCATTGAAGCTCTGTTCATTGTTTTAGTCTGTACCACATACAATTTTCTGTTAGTGCACAGATCTATCCAAAACATTGAAATATTTATTTTTTTACTGATTGTGGTTGCAGGCCATTCAAATGAGCATTCAAGAGAGTGTTCGTAAACAAATTGTGCAAGAGTTGAAAATAAATCAAGCTTCACAGTGCCCAAATGTTGTAGTTTGTTACCATGCTTTCTATAACAATGGTGTTATCTCTATAGTTTTGGAGTACATGGATTGTGGCTCTCTTGCAGATGTGATAAAAAGAGTCAAAACATTTACAGAGCCTTATCTTGCAGTTATTTGCAAGCAGGTAAGCCTGCGATATCTTAGTTGCATGGCTATAATTTCTAATCTAAAAGATTTCTTCCTCCTATGACAAGTTTTGATCTTTGTGCAGGTTCTCAAGGGATTGATATACTTGCATCGGGATAGACATATCATCCATAGAGATATCAAACCATCAAACTTGCTAGTCAATCACAAAGGTGAAGTGAAGATCACAGACTTTGGTGTTAGTGCAACGCTAGCAAATTCAATGGGCCAACGCGATACCTTCGTTGGTACCTACAACTATATGTCGGTATGTCTTGCAACATCACCTTTCACGAGTATTCTCTCTAGATGTGTGCAAATATATTTACTATATATATATATATAATTTTTTTTTTCTGTCACTCAATTTAGTCTTTTGCATTTAGACTCGAGATTCTAGAAATGCGTCATTTTACTGAATTCTTAGAAGATTATGTATTGTTTATCTTTGAAATTGCTAATAACAATTGCTGCAAAGTAACTATTCTTGTTGATATACATCAGCCAGAGCGGATAAGTGGAAGCACATATGGATTTAGCAGTGATATTTGGAGCTTGGGCCTGGTTGTGTTGGAGTGTGCTACTGGTCGTTTCACATACTTACCTCCTGGACAAGAAGAAGGGTGGCTCAATTTTTATGAGCTTCTGGAGACAATTGTTGAGCAACCAGCACCTTGTGCATCGCCAGATGAGTTTTCACCAGAATTTTGCTCCTTCATCTCTGCATGGTAGTGCAAGTTATTTTACCCCGTTAGTTAAAAATATATGATCAATTCTCTGTTGAAATATTTTCAGTGTTGATCATGGAGTCCTCATTCATGGAATTTCATATTACAGATTCCGAATGTGCATGAGACTACATTGACAAAAGCTTTTCTACCCATTTTGACAAAAAAGTTTTCTACCCATTTGATGAAGGTTCCCAACCATACACGTCTATGGAAAGCTTATAACTAAAAATGTGAGAATAATAGGTTTGAATTATTGGAATTATTGGTATGTACAAGTAGCGCTGGCCCATTCATATATATTATTACTGTATGTGTAATCATGGCTAAGGCCATGCTTTATTCTTTTATTATATTACGTGGTTAAGGTTGTCCTGTCAACTTTGATATGTAGTTCCAATAACTCTTGGGAGTGTTCCCTACTTATGTGGGCACATAACCTTTCTTGGGAGGGTGCAAGACTTCAGTCGTGTACCCTCTTGAGGTGTATTCACTACTTTTGTGGGCCCATAACCCCTTCTTGGAAGACACCCTAGTTGAGCCGTTACAAATACCCAATTCAATCCTCATTTGAAAATCATCTTTTTGATCAAAAGCTAAGACTTACTAATATAAAGTGTTCTAGCCTACATGCACTCTACATCTTTGGCATTTCTTTGTGGTTGTAATATTTTATCTTTTATGTACATTTGTGCATCTCAAGTTTAGAGCAGTCATGCTTGGGCATCTTTCTCTCTACTGCACTTTTGGTTCAGCCCACTGCACTCCTTTAATGCTGTTTTTTTTAATATTATATTAACCATTTACTGCAGATTTATGGGTTGGCATTTTGTTCCATTCAATCCTCTCTTTATGTTTGTGATCTCAGCATGGTATTAGAGCGGGTGTGAACCTTCTCTACTCCATGTACAAGGATTGCACTTCTCTTCTTGGGTTCCTTGGGTTATGCTAAGCATTATTACACTCTTTACAAGAGTAATGCTTCTTTCATAGGGGTTTTCCTCTTTAAATACAGTTACTATCTTCTGGGTCAGTCAGTAATATTTACTAGGGCAATGTTTTTTCATTTTGGCTAATGTTTGTGTTGACTTAATACAGAAACATTACATTTGCAGATTTCTGTTAGTGAGTGTACTTTTTACACATATGGCTTATTTGGGTGCTTTTCTGTTACAATGCCAGCACACAGTAGTTCTGTACAGCATTGATTTTCATGCTATATGGTGGATTCAAGATTGTAGATGATGGCGCAACATTAAAGAAGCTTGGAGGGTGCGGCACTATATATAGGCTTGCATCAGTGAAGGTGCATGCATGTCATTGTGCACACATGTGGCTGACCTAGGCGTTTTTCTGTTATAGCAGCAGCACATACACCACCAAGGTTGCAGGAAGAGCTCCCTCCCACTCCACATAACCTTGCTCCGAGCAGGAGGGTTATAGGAGTGCCCCTTGGAGCGTGCTCTGGCCTCAAAAAAGACACTCTCTACTTGAATGGAACTGTGACTGTCCCATATGGGCTCCCACATACTAGAACCACTCTCCCTAAGCGCTCCAGTGACACTCCCAAGACGCTTCCCATGCACTCCTGAGGCCAGTTGGATGTTCTTGCATGGGCTTGGAAAAAAACTTTTCCCCTAAAGTTTGATTTGATATGGGACTTGGGTGGGTTTAGGGTTCAGGGGAAAGTGAGGATGAAGTTGAAACACCTCTTCCCCCTCTGTTTTCCTCAGTCTTTCATCTTATTTGCTTAAGCCTGAAAAAGAGAGCAAAGGGAGAGCAGATTTTTGAGGGATATTTGTAAGAGCTTGGAGGAGAGAGCAAAAAAGAGGTTGGAGGAGTGAAGAAAGTGTTGGAAATCGGGAGGATTTTATTTTAAATCAGATTTCCCTTGGCTATGCTAACTGCTTGTGAAATTTATTGGCTTCTTATTAATTTATTTATGTTCTTTCATCAAACAGATATCAAATGTAAAACATGAAGATCACACTACACAAGATATAGGCTTCAAGCCAGGGCAAAACCCCTCCAAGGGGAAAACCCAAAAAATTCTCTTCCTATAGAATCAGATCAAAGTGAAATATCTAAGATCCATGACCACAGAAAAACTTCACCCTCTAGATGCGAAGTCAGACCTTCCTTTAGCGTAGGAAATCCATCATCAAGATACCAACAAGAAGAGATGTATCAAGGCAAAACTTTCACGAACTTTAAGCTCACGAAGAAACTCCTCTCATACTTCAGTCCTCCTCTTCATTTCTGTCATTTCTGCGATATTTCAGACCAAAAACATTGAAGTGTGTGTGTCCAAATGAGCTCCATCTTCCCTCTCTATTTACACTATCCAGAGGGGTGTGAATAGACATGTCTATTGGGGCGGGGCCGATTGTTGAAGAATCTAGGGCAGTTAGCATTAGTAAGAGTCTTCTATACTTGATAACAATTTGTGAAGTGCTTTTACAGTTTGTCTTAGCTTGATCTTCTTCTTATTATTAGTGTGTGTGTTTACTTCATCAAACTGCTACCAAAAACAAAGAGACAAGAACACAAGATGTTGGAATTTTGCCAGGGCCAAAACCTCTCCCTCTTAGAGAGGAAAACCCACACGAAATTATTCTTATGGAGATTCAATTGACAAACACCAAGACCATAACCTTTGACCTACTAGGCCACTCCAAGACCAAGTCACCAATCCTCTTCTTGCTGTTGAGGTCATCATCAACACTGCTGCTTCACTGAATTCTTCATTACTGCTGCACTATCAAGGTCATCACTGAGATCACTAATGTTGCAACATTGCTGCGTCTTCATAGAGATCATAACAACGAGATCTTATACTGAGACATGTGCATATAAGAGTGCTGCATCTAGACGGTCTTCCATCAAGCTCATGATTATATTTAGAAGTATGCCGAGATAGTAGATATCCTTGTCACAAATATACAAGACTTATGACAACATCTAGAAGTATGCCTAGAGAGTATCATTGAGATCCTCATCATAATAATTAAACCAAGAACATGACTATGTTTTTCTTCCCTGCACTGAGATCCTTATTGTTACAATGATGCAGAGACTGTCACCATCGAGAAGGTTACACGGTAATTATACACTGTAATCACCACCGAGATTTCAAAAGTATCCGAGATCATGTACTCACTGTACCCACTGAAAATTACAATGAATCCGAGTTCTTGCACCCTACTGTACCCATCCGAAATTCTGTACCTCTGTACTTATCTGAAGTTGCAAAGATGTCCTATTTTTTTTTTTTTTGTTTTATTTGTGCTGTGTTTTGTGGATACCCTAGCTAGGTACACTGACATGTCATCCTTTAGTTATTTAATATATATTTGTAGGCTTCGTCTTTGAAGGATGGTGCTTTTTTTGGAGGGTTGCTTGACACCAAGTTGACTCATGTTCATTACATAAATGCTCAAGAATAGCTCTTCAATATAATTTTGACTCTTTGACTTTCCTAGACTTATAGAATGAGCAAGAAACTCATTCATATAATTTATAAGAATAATAATTTTTTTTCTTGACAAGTACAAAGATCAAAATTACATTGACAAATATCAAACCTTGTTACCATTTTCTTCAACACTGACTTAATAGGTAGGTTGACTTGACATCTAGAGGGGTTTTTGACCCAAGTTACATATTAAAAATTAATTTTCCTTTTTCTTTACTATAGGTCCAAATAGGACTTTAACTCTTTGACTCAAAAAAACCTACAAGCATGAAGAATATGCTTGTCTAAATAAAATAATAATTCTTGAGCATGAAATCCTTGCTTGAAAATGATATTTCTTTTTCTTCTTTTTCATTTTACATAAAATATATAATGACATAAGTACAATGACAAATATGAAGACCAAACCTAGTTACATTTTCCAACACTCCCTCTAGGAAGGTTTCATAATTCCATAACCGGTACAAGGGTACTTCTCAAATTGAAATATTCTCATAAGAAGAGTCGGATCAACATCATAACCAACATATACTATTCCAGGGATCTAGATACCATCTAGGCTATTTCCAAGGTATCAACCCAAGATCTTTTAGGGATCTAGGTAGCATCTAGGCTGCTACCAAGGTACCAACCCAACATGTTTTAGGGATCTAGGTACCATCCAGGCTATTGCCAAGGTATCAACCCATAAACTTTCAGGGATTGTGGTGGTACCATCTAGGCTACTACCGAGGTACTGAGACATCAACTTTCAAGGATCTAGGTACCATCTATGCTGCTACCAAGGTACCAACTCATTACAGGGAACTAGGTACCATCGAAGCTACTGGCAAGGTACCAACCCATCTTACAGGGATCTAGGTACCATCGAGGCTGCTGCCAAAGTACCAGTGCTAAGTACCATCATATAGGCTATTCAACCTAAGGTTCAACAACTAGTCACAATGATCTAGTTGGCGCCTCAACCTCATGGTATACATACTCGTACGAGTTTGCCATCACCAAGGTAAAACCTTCAGAAACATCCATGTTCCAACTATACAGGGTTGGCCAAACCCTAGAGGACATTCAACTCCTCACACCATAGGCTCAAAACCCTAAAGGATCCTCACATTACAAGTTTGCCATTATCTTGGTCAAATCCTAACATCACAGGTCTCCCTTTAGGCCAAAAGACTCACTTAACAAGTAACCTAGCCTGACAAAAGCTACCCACACTTATAGAGTGATTGGGCCAACATAGAAAGACACCTACTCTTCTGAGTAACTAGGCCTTAAGGACCATTCCTCCTAAACTAGGAGAATGTTTGCCCTCAATAATAGTCTGGGCCATTCTTCCTAAATCTGGAGAATGTCTGCCCCTATTGTTGTCTTATTAATGCTCGCTCTTACTGAGATAACTAATCTTTAGTAAGTCCAAGCTTGTCCCTAAAGTACATGTAATTCATCCAGGACAGAGGCTTGTCAAAATCCTATCACAACTTTAGTCTTTAAAAGATAATAATTAAACACATACCTTAAAACTTGAGAGTTGAACTGCTCCCTCTGAATCAAAGTTTCTTTCAAATTCATAGTTCTTTCTGGATCCAAAGCTCCCTTTGGATCCACAACCCTTTCAAGATTCAAAGCTCCCTTTGAATCTAGGACTTGTCGCATACTTTTGTTTTGATATTATAACTTCTTCTAGCTCAGATTGTTTTTAGCATGTACTTGCAATCCTAATTGGGGAAATCACAAAAGAATGGTTAGATCAAGCAAGAGACTAGATTTACTAAAGAAATCAATAATAGTACAAGAAGAGAGATAAAAGACTTATATTTTATGAACAACAACATTTCCCTCTTTACATCATGCTCATCATGCTTCCACCATTTTCATAGCCTTCATTATGTATCTGCAATTCTCACCAACAAGTACAACCAAGCAAGATATACAAGTATAAGAGCATGATGTCAATCCAGTCAATCTAGTGTTCCTATGAATTATTCAAAAGTGTAATTCTAGGGTTCTAGCTACAAACCCTAGAAATTCCTTGACATAACCCCTATTCAGGTTTTTACTTTCAGCAAAAAACACTAGCTCCTAGGGTTTTGACTTCAAGCCCTAGGTTTGTCTTAATCCAACTTTTGCAAGGGTTTATATATACTGTAGAGTCTTACTCTCAAAACTCTTTTATGTTAGGTTTTCGAGATACTTTGCAAACCTTAGAACCTATTTCCCAAAAACTAGGGATTCCTTTAGAGGGAACAAACAATTAGGGTTAGGTTTTTTGCTCCTAGAGTTGATTCAATATGGGGTATATAAACCCTAAACTCTAAATCCTAACAATTATATAGTCAATAAGACTTGCCGCAAATGAAATAGCAAAACCCTACAAACATATTTTAAAACCCTAACTATTGTAAAGGTTATGCATCATAATCATAGTATCATTGCTTATCATAGATTGTAAAGTATACATACCTTTTACAAGTTTTACTTGCCCAACTTGCAGAGATTTGGTCTTGAACAATTCCCTTTAAAAGAGACATCATTATTTCTTCAAACTCCAAGTTGAATTCATTAATGAAGTAACTCCAAACACAACCATATACATCCTCTACACAGAGCAATTTAGCAACGATGAGTTGTTTGCTACAAACCACTGCCCAATGGATATTTTGCATAAATGAGACCCTGTGTAGAAAATAGAGAGTGCGTGATCCGTGGGTTTTTTGTAAAAGTTTATTGCAATTCAATGTGATGCCGCTAGTGTAACGCCTCATCATAATACAAAAATACGACGAGTGTGAGGAACGAGCCACAAGTATTGGGTAATACGAATTAGAATGTGAGATTTTGTTATTGTAAGCCACTAGATATATAATTTAGCGAGCCAGAGAGTCGATTTGTGATGTGATGACACTGTGCAGGTTACTCTGAACTATTATGTGCCACGAACCATATTTGAAATAATGCAATGCATGGAAACAAAGGTTTCATGCCACCATACAAAACATGCTATTCCAAATTATTAAGGAGTATGCGATTCCATGCTACTATCCAGAACAAAGTTTTGTAATTAACTATACACATTATTAAATGCGAGCCACCACTGTGTGGCAAAGTTTAGAGATGTGTTTCATAGATTGATCGAGCCATATAGTGAATCAATTGGTGCTAAAGCGAGAGTCAAAACATAGTGCCAACGAGGGAGTTTCATCACTGTGCGAGGTTTTGTATTGATCTGTCTCATACTGCTATTATCCATAGATCTGAATGTAATTATAAAATGATGCCATCATTATGTAAAGTAATGCCACAAGAATGCAATGTCATGAGCCATAGAGAAAATAATATGTGTGAACTTCTTGTTGAGCAACTGAGAAACATATCCAAACTTATTATAAAGCATCTTTCTCCAAATCACTTGCCAGAGAACAAAATGAATTAAGCCAAATGCCAACAGAGTGATCTTTAGGCCTCCATTTTCAAACTACCCTAGCTCTGATACATGTTGGAAATTGGGAGGATTTGAGTTCAAATTAGATTTCCCTTGTCTATGATAACTGCTTGTGAAATTTATTGGCTTCTTATTAATTTATTTATGTTCTTTCATCAAACAGTTATCAAATGTAAAACATGAAGATCATAGTACACTAAATGTAGGCTCCAAGCTAGGACAAAACCCTTCCAAGGGGAAAACCCAAAAAATTCTTTTCTTATAGAATCAGATAAAAGTGAGATGTCTAAGATCCATGAACACAAAAAAACTTCACCCTCTAGATGCCAAGTCAGGCCTTCCTTTAGCACAAAAAATCCATCATCAAGATACCATCAATAAGAGATGTATCAAGGCAAAACTTCCACAAACTTTAAGCTCAAGAAGAAACTCGTCCTCTCATACTTCAAACCTCTTCATTTCTGTCCTTTCTGCGATATTTCAAACCAAAAACATTGAAGTGTGTGTGTCCAATGAGCTCCATATTCCCTCTATTTCTACTATCCAGAGGGGTGTGAATAGACATGTCCATTGGGGCGGTGCTAACTTGACAGGTAGGTAGGCCGACACATCTAGAGGGGTTTTTGACCCAAATTACATATTAAAAATTATTTTTCCTTTTTCTTTACAATAGGTCCAAATAGAAATTTTATTCTTTAACTCAACAAAGCCTAAAGCATGAAGAACATGCTTATCTAAATAAAATAATAATTATTGAGCATGAAACCCATGCTTGAGAAATAATATTTCTTTTTCTTCTTTTGCATTATACATAAAATATATAATGACATAAATAAAATGACAATTATGATGATCGAACCTAGTTACATTTTCCAACAAAAATAGGAGCTTGGAGGAGGTAACAAAGGCTGCCATCTATTTCAACTTTTCAAAAGCTAAAGAGATAAGTGCAAACCCCAATTGCCTTCTTTCCTTGTATTCTTTGTTTGTAGTTTTTTTCTTCTCCTATTCTTTCCCACTCCTCCTCTCATTTTTTATTGCAGATTGTCTATCTAAGATTTGAGAAAAATTGTGTTCTTGTGGTTTATCATTCCATTTTTTGTTTTCATGGTGTTGGTGGGGAGTGTTGACCACTACGTGTCAATGACCCATAGCAGTACACCCCCTTTTTCGAATTTGGGATAGCGCCTGATCGTTGTGTTCCTGCCGTCCAACTATCATCATCAACCTGATTATCATGTTATAAATTTCAGTGTGGAAAAAGTCGGGATTAAATCCCCAAAATGTGATTTTTTTGGTTGGCCGATTAAATCGGCCGATTTTTTGCCGATTTTTTCCCAGTTGAAAAAGTCGGGATTATATCGAAAAAGTCAGGATTAAATCGATACTTTTTCCAAAAAATCGTGAATGAGGTTGTTACTTTAACGATTTTTTTTTTTTGAAAAATCGGGATTTTATTGAAAAAATTGGGATTTTATTGAAAAAGTCAGGATTTAAAAAAAAATGAATAGTTTTGTATTTTTTTTTTTTAAATTTTGCGGACTTTTGCCGACTTATTCAAAAAACTCTAGACTTTAACGACTTTTTCAACTTCTGAACCCTTACCGATTTAATCCCGACTTCGACTTTTTCCACATTGGTTATAATTGAAACCCATTCTGCATATATGTGATGTAAATAATCTCAGCAGGTCTGTGCCATGTATGTAATTGCCTAGGTAAACCTATTTTTCTGATAACGATCTACATTCCAGGAGGTTTTTTGTCTCACTGATCCATTCTTGAATGGTCGACAGAGTTTTCCTTCAGCCTTACCCCAAAGCCGGAATGAATTTTGTCACTAGGATCTTAGGCGAGTCCTAGTGTTATAGATCGAGTCTGTGTAAAAGTGATTTGGGAATAATCCTAACTATTTGGTTAGGATATTTTATTACAAGTTGCTTAGTCTACTGGATTATATTTGTGTCGCAGAAATGAGTAGTCTGTGAGGGTCTTTTTCAAATGGGTTTTCCCCCTGGAGATGTAAAAAATGTAAAAAATCATGATGTAAAGTGTCTTGAGGGTTAGAAAAATAATTTATACTCTCATAGGTCTTAGGTCCTAGGTAAATTTAAATTTTCCAGAGGTAAAATTTGTGGGTCCTTTAAAAAATTAAATCTTAACAGGTCCAGGGACTAAGGTTAATTGATTATTTTGCTAAATTTTATGCTCTGGGTCCCTGGGGTTAAGTCAAAGTCAAAATTTTGAGGAAATTAATGCAAAATTTTAATTTTTGAATTTATTAAAATGCATTTAATTGAAAAATTCGAAATTTCCTCAGTAATTTAAAATTTCGACAGATGAGGTTAAAAGAAATTTTTATCCTCATCAACGGTTGAGATTGCTTTGACAAGGACCACTCGAACTAGCCGTTGGAGGATTTATCTTTAAATAGGAGGTCATTTGTCAGTCAGTGTCATCTGATCTTTTGATCGTGTACTAAGCGAAAAACTCTCTTGTAATCTTTTTATGAGCAATAAAGAAAGACTTTGGGGTTAATTTTTGCTGGTGTTAATTTTTTTTGGTGTTACTCTTCATGGAAATGTTGTAAGATGTATTATTTTCGTGCGTAATTTCTTTTTTGCCATTAATAATAGCTTATGAAAAGCGATTTGAGTACAAGTATCTTGCTTAGTCACTGGGGTTTGAATGATAATTTAAGTTTTGAATATAATAGCAGGTATCTCTATTAGATCTGAGTTTTATTATTGTTTTCTCGCTCTATGTTGACCGCTGAATTGAGTTTTGCAGGAAAATCCTTGATTATTAGATCATCGGGCGTTCGGGGAAGTTCTCAGCTGAACCAACAAACTCCCGATCTGCGTTTTCTGAAGAGCCCAGTTTGAATTTGATCTCGGGCTTATCATAAGATATTTTTATGGGTGATGCATGAGGGTTTTGAGCTCAGTACCTCCTTTAAAAATTAAAAAAAAACTTACTTTTTTTTGTGCTAAATCGTTAGATCTGGTTGTTGAGAGCCTCAGATCATCAGATCTGGGAGCGGAGTCGGACTCACACTCCCTAGATCTGATAGATCTGCCATTTATGTACATAGATCTATAATTAATTTTAGTTTTCTTTGGTTTTCAGGGCTTTAGTGCTTTTTGGGTCATTGTGTATATCGTTTGGGTGTTTACTTTTGTTGTATTGCAGCTACAAATCTGAAGCTGAAAGTTGTGCAGAGTCCAGATCTAGGCCCTGGAGGGTAAGATCTGGATTTTTGGTTTTCATCAGCATCATTTTGGCAGGGATTATGTCCAGTTTTTGCAGTCCAAAGGTTTAAATCTAGTTTCAGATCTGGAAATTTAATGAGGGTTTCATTAAGCAATTTGAGGTAGAAGGATTTAAAAATTTTAATTAAATCTGGAAAATTTCAATAAGGGTTTCATTGATAAATTTTAAGCTGAAGTATAAGATCTTAGTCTGGAAATTTCTCCTTGGTTCTTGGGCTGCAGTTTCTCTGCTGCCTAGGGTTTCCTAAGAACAAGATTTCGAAATTGTTTTCTCTGTTGTTTCTTGGAAAAATTCGAAATTATTTTTGGGCTTTGAATTTTTTAAAAAGATCTGGAGAAATCTGAGTTTCTGCCTGGGTTCTGTCTGCTGCCTAACCTTCACGCGTCTCTCATCCTCACCCATTTCTGCAGCTCACCATATGCTGCCATAGAAGCTTCTTCCTCCATCACCAAACCTTTACCTTTAGCGTGCTGCCATCCCTCTTATGTTGCTGTAGCTCCCTAACCCATAGCTCTCTCCGTCGACCTGCGTACTTTCCTCCCCATGCTGCTCCATACGTTGTTGCTCCACCTGCAAATGCTCACAACAAGACCCGTGTCCATCCCTCAGCTTTGTCGAGTTGCCAAACCTGCCGTCGCACTTCCTTTCTGCCTTCGTCGTTCTCTGCGATTTTCCTCCTATCCGCAGCCATTGCTTTCAAACCTGCAGCCTCCTCTAAACTTGCGTGCTAACCCTCCAGTGCTTCACCTCTTGCTACTCACGTCTCTTCGTTCCGCCGTCTGGACCTGCAAACAACAAGCAAATCCAAGCATCGACTTTTCATAACACGTTTTCTTTTATTTCATTGTATGCATGCGGACTAGGGTTAGATTGGGTTTTATATACATTCAATTTTCTTTCAAGTACATTGGGTTAGTTTAGATAATCTTAGGTTCTTTTTTGTTTATTAATGGTTTAGGTTTTAGTTAGATTCACCTTTTTTTATTATTTGTTGTTTTGACTTCTATTTTTAACTTTTTGATTTTCATTTAAAAAACCATCTAATTTTTTTTTTTTAAAACCCTTTAAACAAAAAAATAAAAATAAAAAAAATTCGATTTTGTTTTCTTTGATTTCTTTTTTTTTAAATTATAAAAAGTCTTAGAAAACATTAAAAAAAAAGTTAAAAAAAATCCAAAAAACTTAAAACATATAAAATAAGAAAATTTTTAAAACATTAAAAATTTCAAAAAAGATTTTGTGACTGAGAATAAACAAAATTAAGGGGTTTTTTCGCTTAAACTTTAGAATTTTTAATGTGGCCTATGGCCCATTAAAAATTTGATTCATTAACCCTTTGATTTATTTTTCATCTTTCACATTAAAGCGTTCTTCAATGAATAATTGAAATGCTAGTTTTAAATTCCTTGGTGTTTTTGATGTTAAACGCTAAATCTTAAATTCTCATGATTCTTCTATAGTCTAGTGCGAAAAATGTTTTATGTTATATTGGCGATAAGAGAAAATTAATTATTTCCAGATCTTGGGCAGTTAATGAAAATCATTTAAAATCTAGAATATCTTGCTTGATAAAGTGTTCGACATTTATATGGATTATTTATGATTGTCACTTTTCGTCACATATTGAAAATCGTTCTAGGTAACTTGTTTTATTGATGGTTAATTCAAGCATTGAAGGCCCTGGTCTGTAATTGTTTTTATCATGTAGTCGTGTCTTGTTTACGTTGGCGTTTAATCTATCAGCCTAAGTAAATCAATATTCATTCATCAAGTTGTCCATCATTAAAATCTCCTAGAGCCCGTGTTCTACAGGCTATCCTCATCCATTTACCTAGGGACTACCCCCCTTGACTTGCCTAGGAGAGAGTCTAAACAGAGTGAGTAAGGATTAAAAGTGACACCCTTACTCTAAGCGTTGTTGCTTTGCGTAGACACTTTGTGCGACAACAGGGGGTAGGCATCAAAGGGAAGAAATGGAAAAAGAGGACGGTGGTCACATTCACAGTGACCCAAGGATGATGATGAGGAAGGGCTTGAAGGGCAAGCGGATGAAGAGGTTAATGAAAGACAAGGTGGGATAGGTTCATTAACACCCTTGTGGAGATATGCGACAAAACTTGAGGGGGTGAGAGGTGGTGGAACCATTAAATTTCTATGCCCTCATGATTGTCATCAAGGGAAACCTTATATCAGTTCATATATGAGTGTGAGGAAGCATCTTTGTGGTGTAATGGAGAGTGATGGCAGTAAGGGTGCCATAGGGATCTTAATTTTCCCAAGTTATCAATGGAAGAAAGGCAAAATACATCAAAATAGAGGATGTTGCACAAAAACACATGGCAAGAAACAACAACATTTAATGCAACATTTAGATTTGGTGGCCACACATCTTCATCTCCTCATGGATCTTCTGGAACCCCAAGAACAATACCAAATTTTCTTAGTATTGGGGGGAGGAATGAGGTGGATGCAAAAGTGGTACAGTTTCTTTGTGCTTGCGGTATACCATTCAATGTGCTTTTCTCCCCTTATTGGCATGATTT
Source organism: Pinus taeda (assembly GCA_000404065.3). Classification (NCBI taxonomy): domain Eukaryota; kingdom Viridiplantae; phylum Streptophyta; class Pinopsida; order Pinales; family Pinaceae; genus Pinus; species Pinus taeda. The sequence goes on along the minus strand of APFE030470442.1, from coordinate 70,197 downwards.
GGTTAAGGCCATGAACAAAGCCCTTAGAGGATATAAGAACCCCAACTATGAGAAAGCTAAAACTTTGTTATTAGACTGAGAAAAAACAAAAAATCAAAGAACTTTAACATGGTTTACAGATGAGTGGGGGGGATTCGGAGTAAGCATTATATTAGATGGTTGGACAAATTTTATAAACCAAGTTTGATAAATGTTCTTGGTGTTTCTACTAGTGGTGCAATATTTCTTATATTGTGTGGCTTCTTAATCGTTGCATCTTCTCAAAACATTGTAGATCTCCTATTGAAAACAATTAAATGATGTACAAATGAGTGGAGGGGGGGGGGGGGAATTCGGGGTAAGCATTATATTAGATGTTGGACAAATTTTAAAAACCAATGCTTTATAAATGTTCTTAGTGTTTCTAGTAGTGGTGCAATATTTCTTATAGTGTATGTGTTAAAATTGGGAACTAGGGCCAAACTCCATGTGGGTCATCTTATTTATGGAAGCTGATATTTTTCTTGGATCCATATCATTGAGAGGTGTAGAATTGATCTAAAGATCATCCGATTCTGATAAGTATTCATGGAGTTATGAATTTATTTGTGTTATAAGACAATTCCTCAAGGTCGGCCAACAACCAAATAAAACCCACATGTGCTCAACTTTTTAGTATAAAAGGAGATGACTTGAGAGTCATTTCTATCACACACTTCTATCTTGATTTCTCTCTCCACTTGTCTTGGGTTTTAGTGGAAGAGAAATCTAGGAGTGGAAGCCCTAGATGTTGGAGGAAAAGAGGCAGCCCTAGACGTAGATGGAAGGCAGCGCTAGACGCAGATGGAAGGCATCCCTAGACGCAAACTAAAGGGTGCCCTAACACAGACGTAAAGGCTGCCCTAAACGCTGGTCTAATCCATCCCTAAACGCTAATCTAATTCAGCCCTAACGCAATCAAGTTTATGGGCTGCAACGAGAGTTTGCTGTAGGTGACAACGTGGTAAGGGCGGGCTATTCCAAGTGCATAATGCCAGGCAGATTAGGCCGAGGAACAATTGTGTGGACAATAGAGTTATCGCTGCAATATAAGGAGTCAAAGGAACAACATGGAGGTTGCCCTAGACAACGTAAAGGGGCTGAAGGGACAACATGACCTTTGCTGCAATTTGAAGGACCAGAAGGACAAGGTGAAAGCTGCCCTAGACAATGTGGCCTTAACCACAGTTAAATAAGGCCTAAAGAAATAACGTAGGTATGGAGGGTTATTCCCTTGCTTAGCCATAGTCTTTAGAAGTTGCCTTGATTATTTGTATTAAAAATAAGGGTTGTAGGGTGATGCCCTATCCAATGATGCAATGTAGTAGTGCAGCGTGGTGAAACAACACATGGCAATAAGGGTACATGGTGTTGCTCAACGAGCAAGGCAACTAGTACAGCAGTGCTAAGGTTACATGGTGCTGCAAACTAGTTCAATAAAGTAAATAGATAGCTGGGCTACCAAGATGCATGGACAAGAAAGCGACATAGTGCTGCAAAGTCACATAGGACAACAACAAGGTATATCAACTATGTTGGGACAACAACTATGATGGGACAACCCTATGACATAGGACAACAGACATTGTACAACAATTGTGATATGACATGGCAGCGAAGTGGGACAACAGATGTGATATGACATGGCAGCAAAGTGGGACAACAACAAGCATGGTCCAACACGACAAGTGTGGACAACATGGACATAGTGCTGCAAGCACGAGTCATGCAGTATGACAACATGATTCAACCATGGCACATGGGACTGCAGTGCAACATTAGAAGCAGCCTTGAGGCCCAACATTGTGATGATGGGTGCAACACAGTGAGGTGCAACATGATGACGAGATGCAACATGATGATAGGTGAAGGAGTCACCTTGGAGAATCAGTTGAAGCTTCATGTCTTCAATTGATCTCATCTTCTTAGAGATGATTTATTTTCTTATCTAGATAAGTCAAAGTGTTGACTTTTGTTGTAAATGTACTCTCTCTCTCTCTCTCTCTGTTGAACTATTGAAGAACATATAAGAAGAATTGATAAAGGGTTTCCCCACATTGGGGCTTGTCCCTGGGTAGCGCCACATCTTGTGTCCTCTTGTCTTGGCTTGTCTTCTGCGATTTATGTTTATGTTCTATCTGTAGTTTACTTTAATGCTTGATGTGATTGATAATTTGGAAACGATATTGAGCAAACTATGAGAATTGAAATAAATTGCTCTAAGCATAGATCATACCTAAAATTAACAATATGACTCCTTAATTGCTGCATCTTCTCAAAACATTGTAGATCTCCTATTAAAAACAATTAATGATGTTGGTACTGCTAATGTGGTTCAAGTAATCATTGAAATGTGACAAATTGTAAGGGAGCACAAAAATTATTGAGTGGAGTTATCCACACATCTTTTGGTCTGGGTGTTTGGTGCACACAGTAAGTCTTTTGATGTATGATATTGTTAAGCATAAAAAATGTGGATGGATCTGTTACCCACCACTTGTGGGTGGAACACATAGGAGAAAATTTCTCTTAGATTGTCTTCAGCGAGCAGCCAACAACCCCTTGCAGCCCCCAGATAGCTCGATGTGCCACCATCTCCGCCACCTGAGCCCACTGTTATGTGCCCTCGCCCATCGATTATGATCGTATGTTTGAAGGTGGGCTTTCCAACCCCGAAGGTATGACTTTCATTATGTAGTTGGGTAACTTTGCTTACTTATCATGGACACTTCTGGGCATAGATTAGGGGATTCGATGGAAAGAATGGGCTTGGTTTTTATTCTTGTCCCCTTTGTCCAACTTGGTGGTTAACCTTGTATCCTTATTGGCTGTTAGCTTTAGGAGTGGCACTACATGGGAAATCCCAATTTTGGTTGTGGTTCAGCTTCCCGACACCACATACATCACTCCCCTCTTGGCATTATAACCCCTTTCCACATATTTCCCATCTAGGTCCACATTTGTCCATTGGGTCCACAACGAGTCAGCCTCTCCCTCCCACCGTCCACACTTTTGGGTTGGGCCTGGAATGATGCCCCAGAGGTTGATGTAGCTAAATGAAAGGTTAAAAGCATGTTTTGGCCACCCTCAATAGGAAATGTACCATAAAATGCAAAAGATGGCTAGGACATACAAATTTAGTATGTGTGCGAAAGCTAAACATGAGCTCTACCGCCTATCATTATAACTATCACCCTGGTTCCTAGGGACCCCACATTGGCCCCTTCAAGGAACCCATGATTGTCCCAACACCTTGTGGGCGATGAACTGCCCAACCTTAAGGGGGTATTCACTGCTATATCATTCACATCATGCTCTCATCCCTTGGAGTCCTGAGCAGTTATAAAAGAAAAATCAATAAAAAAGCAAAAGGCATATGAAGAAGGGTGGAAAAACAAAGGTCGGGGTAACTCAAGTACCACGATTTCTCCCTCCTACATCTCTACACCCAATTGTGGGCTTCCCTCATCATATCTACCCTTGTACCATGGCATGTGGCTTGGAGCCTTTCCCTGATGCCCCATTCTGTTCCATCATTATATCACATGACACTTGCCATATGACGGGTGTACCATGGACCTTTCACTCCTTGAGAGGTTGAAACCCCTTGATAGGGTCTTTGATTAACCTCCTCCTTGAACCTGGAGACACATGTATGTTGAAGAATGTAACTAGGTTTGGTCTTCATAACTTGTACTTAAGTAAAAAATGAATTATATTTGTTAAAAGAAAGCAAAAGAAATTTTTATTATTAATTGAATTGACTTGTTAAAGCATGGGTTTCATGCTTGGGTCAATTATCATAGGTCAAGCCTCCATTGTAGGCTTTAGGATTTTTATTCAAGTCAAAAAATCAACTTTGTTTGGTCCAAATCTTCCTCCATCAAGTCTCCTTGCAAGTCGGCCCCCAAACTAACAGTCAACAAGTCGGCTTCAGTAATTGGACTCATGTCGACTCATTACAGAAGGAAACAACTATATATAGGGCTGTAAGCTTTGGTCAAATGTTAGAGATGTGGGTTCGGTGCAAATTTCAGTGAATAATTCATATATTGTAGAGATGAATTTCGGTGTGCCTTAGCGACATGGTTTCGGTAATTTCAGAGAGAAGAGTTCAGATCATTTCTGTGATTAGGTTCAGTTAGTTACAAGGAGAAGAGAGACACAAGTTCGGTGCAATAGGATGGAAGAAAATCATTATTGAAGTCAAAGATTGGGCCTTCATCATAGGACCGAGACATGACAGTATTGCAGTGCTTGTCATCATTACTGGACCAAAAGTGGGTTATCTCCACAGTACTGAGGACTGAATCTCATTTGGAACATCATTGAACTGAAGTATCGAAGCTTGTTTGGAACTATCATGCCACAGAATTGAAACATTATGTGTCAAGGTTGACTTGATGGATGGAAGTAGTTTTTGGTCTAGGTTGTGAGAGTCTTGATCGTCTCATCTTGTTTTGAATCTACTGAAGAAAGAATTCTTGACCGAGTTTTCCCCTAGAGTGGGGTTTTGCCTTGGTTACGTGCCTACATCTCGTGTCCTCTTCTATTTGTTGTTTGGCATTAGTCTTGATGATAAGGAAAAGATAAATCGAAAGAGAGAATAATAATAATGAAACATCACAAGATAATGTCATAATAAGAGAAGTCAATTAACTTATCACCCTATGGGATTTCTCAACGTGGAATCAGAGCTATGGTAAAAGAAGGTTGAAAATCACCTTGTTGGCAATAAGATTTTGGAATTGGAGCAAAGTCACTGTCTGAGATCGAATTCATTGTCAAGAGTAGATCGAAGCATCTAAGACGAACAAAGGTCTAAAGCCTCCTTAGTTAAGATATATAATTTGAAGGAACCTTCACTACATGGAGAAGTTCATCATTTAAGGGCTGAGTTGGAGTTCATCATTATCACCAACATGCTACTAGAACAGTAGCAGTCCTCCCACACTTGAAGAACAAATTGAAGTGCAAATTACTTTTATGAGGTGATGCAAGTCTGGTCTAAAATTTTTGAGCACTATTGTGAGCTTAATCTGAGATCTAAAGCATTCATTTGAGGACTGTGAAAGGAATTTGAAGTCTGTCCTGTGGAGAAAGAAATACAAGCCTTACTCTTTGACGATTTGAATTGATAGCCCGAGCATAAGGAACCAGCTCAAAGAAATCAAGCAAGTATTGTCACTGTTCCCTACTTAACAAGATGCATATTCAACAAGTCTTATGGGCTATTAAATCAAAGGTATGTAAACACAAGGTACTTATATTCACGAGCTTTTAGATTTTTTTCAATATATCTAATCTTAAATGGTTCATATAATCCTTGTTTGTAGTTAGTCTAGGGTAAAGATTGTAATCCCTAGATAACGTACGTCTCATATTAGAACCTTAATCCTTATCTTCTAGGGTTTACAAGTAATCTAGGATGTTAAGCAAAGTCCTAGTGTTGATTGGAAGAAGGAATAACTTGATCTTCAATATCATAGGATTCCGTCCTCCATTGTTACATAGAAAAGCTAGATTGAGAAATTAAGATCATGTTCTTGGTATCACATGCTTTGCTTGAAAGTATTTATTAGAGGTACAAAATACCATGACTTAATAAAAGGAGATGCTTCGAGGAATCCTTACAAGGTTTGTCAAGGAACATCCCTAGGTATGTCTTAGACTATACACTTTATAAAATTCTCTTAATATAAAAGGCTCGTTCATCATATTTTGAAATTTGCGTTACATTACTAACATCGTTGTGTCTAGCTCTCTTGAATCATGAAGATTCTTGATTCGGTGATTCATCATTAGATAAATCTACCCTCCTCATATATTTGATTACTCTTGTGGAACCCTAGAAAGGTTCGTTGTGAAAAACCCTTACTTAAGGGTATGTCGATGATAATGTGTGAAACCCTAGCCTACTTAGGGCTATTGTTGAAGTCAAAAGAAAATTTCTGATGCTTTGATGATGTCATGTTTGGGATCCTTGTTTATAGTTAGTCTAGGGTAAAGATTGTAATCCCTAGATAACATACATCTCATATTAGAACCTTAATCCTTATCTTCTAGGGTTTACAAGTAATCTAGGATGTCAAGCAAAGTCCTAGTGTTGATTGGAAGAAGGAATAACTTGATCTTCAATATCATAGGATTCCATCCTCCATTGTTACATAGAAAAGCTAGATTGAGAAATTAAAATCATGTTCTTGGTATCACATGCTTTGCTTGAAAGTATTTATTAGAGGTACAAAATACCATGACTTAATAAAAGGAGAATGCTTCAAGGAATCCTTACAAGGTTTGTCAAGGAACATCCCTAGGTATGTCTTAGACTATCCACTTTATAAAATTCTCTTAATACAAACGACATGTTCTTCATATTTTAAAATTTGCATTACATTACTAACATCATTGTGTCTAGCTCTCTTGAATCATGAAGATTCTTGATTGGGTGATTCATCATTAGATAAATCCACCCTCATATCTTTGATTACTCTTATGGAACCCTAGAAAGGTTCATTGTGAAAAACCCTAACTTACGGGTATGTCGACGATGATGTGTGAAACCCTAGCCTACTTAGGGCTATTGTTGAAGTCAAAAGAAAATATTTGATACTTTGATGATGTCATGTTTGGGGTTTTGGTATGGTTATGGAAACCCTAACTTGTTAGGGTTGAATGGTAATGTCTGAAATCCCAAATCTTTGAAGCATTGGTAATTTAGAGTTTGCTATGTTTTGTATTGAAACCCTAGATCATTAGGGTTTGGTAGGATGAATAAGCAATATCCTTATAATGTTTTGGAAATGAAATCCTTGGCATGTGTGCGTTTGTCCGATCAAGCCCTAGTTTGATCAAGTTTGTTATATGTCTAACTTTTATTGATATTTGTGTTTTTGGGTTTGACTAACACACGTTATGATATGCTTGTGCATGATGATGATATCCTAGATATGCATATGTGTTGACCTGATTGTTGATGGTCATGTGTCCTAGGGTTTGGAACTAAGACCTAGTCGAAGTTTGATTCTCTAGGATGATTGTATTTGTGAATTGTAGGGTTTTGTAACTAAATCTTATTAGAAGTTAAAAGCTCTGATATATGATGACAATGTGATATTGTGGGATATATGAAAAGTTGATAAAATCTAAAATTATATTGTGGTTGTTGAAATCTAGGGTTTACAACAAACTCTAGTGGAAGCTAGTCATGTTGTCACTTTGAATTGAGTTGTGACTGGTTTTGATTGTTAAAAGCTCATGTATGAAATCTAGGATTTCACACTAAATCCTAGTAGGAAGTCTAACATATGAATTCTGAAAGTTGTAAGATGCATTGTAGATCTATATTCATTTGAAATTGCTTCTAGGGTTTGCAATATTTTGTAGTAAGGTATGCCATACCTCTGGAAGAAACATTGAAACCCTAGATGTAATGAAGGTTGTTATGAAACATATAGTCTAGGATTTATGAAAAAATCCCTAGGAAGAATTTGAAGAGTATGTGTCTCTTCTTTATAACAAAGTTTGGGTATCGATGTATAAAGTTGAATGCTTCCATTATTACATGATTTTGTTATGGTTAACTTCATGCTTCTATAGATTTGTTTGTACTTGCTATCTAAGTAGTGTAGGTACCTAATCTTCAAGATGGTGAAGATGCTCGTAAAGTAAAAGCATGATGAATAAAGTTATAATGGTCATGATAACTGTGATGAAAAGAATGGAAGCCATGAAAGATTCTCTGATGTTGTAGAAAAGAAGTAGAACTCCCTAAGTTGAGAGGGAGCTTGGATGAAAGTTGATCTCCCTAGGTTAAGAGGGAGTAGCAATGATTAGATCCTCTTTGATTAAGATGGAGTGATGGATATGGTTCTCTACTTCACGTGTCATGCATTAGACCAGGACTAACAGTCGCAAGTCTTAGTGAAAGGCATGAGTGAGAGAAGAAAAGTGGAGAATGTATTTTGAGGTGCTGCTGAGATAAGAAAAATAGGATCTATTTGTAGAATATGTCGCTGCATGGAAAGTAGGAAAGGAAGTTGTAGGGTTGAGGACTCTTCTGTCAAGATTCATTGGGAAAGCGCTAAGTCCTACAATGAAAAGTTGAGAAGCAACATCAAGATGTCTGAAAGATCCCAGAGGTTTGTATTTATGTACATTTGAAAGTTTGTTATTGATTAGGGTTGTGTTTGTACAGGTAAATCTCTCAAAAGTTTGATAGCATGTTTTGTATGCATAATGTTGTCGATCAATTTGATTGGAGAGATTTGACACCGATGTGTTTCTCGGGGAGGATTTGTTACCAATTGGAATAATCAAAAGTGTTAAGGCTTTGTGTGTAATACACATTGCATGGGAGGACATATGGTCGACACTTTGTGTTGATGTCTAGTTCCCAAAGTAGGGAGTGTGGCGTTGGTCATGGAGCTCTGACCTCAGATACACACCTAGATCCCTGGGTTGATGGTTAGCAAGCCTGATGGTACCTAGAGCGGCTAAAAGCTTCAGTCCATCTTAGTCCCACCTGGATAGATTGCCTTGGTTAGGAATCTAGTCCATGGCATTGTGTTTTGAGATCTCCCATGTACCTCTATAGATATATATGTAAGTATGAATACCTCCCTAGTTAAGAGGGAATGTTGAAGAATGTAACTAGGTTCAGTCTCCCTAAATTGTGCTTAAGTCAAAAATGAAATATATTTGTTAAAGTAAAGCGAAATAATTTTTTATTATTAATTGAATTGATTTGTTAAAGAATGGGTTTCATGCTTGGGTCAATTATCATAGGTCAAGCCTCCATTGTAGGCTTCAGGATTTTTATTGAAGTCAAAAAATTTTGTTTGGTCCAAATCTCCCTCCATCAAGTCTCCTTGCAAGTCGGCCTCCAAACTAACAGTCAACAAGTCAGCTTCAGTAATTGGACTCATGTCAGTTCATTACAGAGGGAAACAACTATATATAGGCATGTGAGCTTCGGTCAAATGACAAAGACGTGAGTTCGGTGCAAATTTCAAAGAAGAATTCAGAGATTGTAGAGATGAATTTCGGTGCTTCAGAGACATGGTTTTGGTAATTTTAGAGAGAATAGTTCGGATCATTTCTGTGATCAAGTTTGGTTAGCTACAAGCAGAAGAGAGACACAAGTTCGTGCAATATGATGGAAGAAAATTTGGTGTATCTTAGTGGAAGGAATTCGGACAAGAAGGTTAAATGACTATAGGCCTAAATCGAAGTCTGGAATCATTATAGAAGTCAAAGATTGGGCCTTCATCATAGGATCGAGGATTGAAACTAGTGCTATAACCACATGATTGAGACATGACAGTGTTGTAGTGTTTGCCATCATTGCTAGACCGAAAGTGGGTTATCTCCATAATACCGAGGACTGAATCTCATTTGGAACATCACGAAACCGAAGTATTGAAGCTTGTTTGGAATTATCATGCCACAAAATTGAAACATGATGTATCAAGGTTGACTTGATGGATGGAAGTAGTTTTTGGTCTAGGTTGTGAAAGTCTTAGTTGTCTCATCTTGTTTTGAATCTACTGAAGAAATAAGTCTTGATTGGGTTTTCCCCTAGAGTGTGGTTTTGCCTTGGCTGCGTGCCTACATCTCGTGTCCTCTTCTATTTGTTGTTTGGCATTAGGCTTGATGATAAGGAAAAGATAAATCGGAAGAAAGAATAATAATAATGAAACATCACAAGATAATGTCATAATAAGAGAAATCAATTAACTTTCTCAACACTGTACATTCTAAAGCCCATTATGGAAGGGCATGCCATTTTGAAGTGCTCGCTTGGTTCCATGATTTGTAAGCTCATTTGCTCAATTGCACTAATGAATTGTTGTATTGGAAGGTGAGGAGACTCATTGGATCTATTACATGATTGCAGGTGGGTTTTCACCTTGGTGTTTGGTTTCCCTATACGGGGTCCAAGCCCCCTTAGAGGGTCATATTGGCATTTTTAGGGTGTGCGTTGAGAGCTGTAGGCCTCCACCATAATAGAGAGAAGATATCCATAACTTGGGATCCTTCAGCACCATTTATTGCTAGCTCGTGTCCCACTTATTTGATGATGATGATGCACCTGGACCACCTTGCCTAGTTGGCTACACACTTGCACCACACACTTGGTAGTTGATCTAGGGTCCAAATGGGGTTTTGTTTCACCATGGGAGATAAGGGAGGGCTTGCATCATTGTTCCAACCCTTGGAGATTGGATACATGCTTGTTCGATCTAGTTGGGGACCCATGAGGATGCTTTTGTGCCCCCACATCCACTTGGGAGCACCACAAATCACTTGCTTGGAGATCAAGGGGCCACCCCCTTCATCACTATTATTGGAGCCCTTCTACTCATTTTGGCAATGAGGGACTTCATTTGGCCTTTTAAAAGCCCTCCTAGCTACTTGTATATCATTTCGGCCCTCTTGAGAGGCTAATTATTCTTGTTATGGAGCTATTTGGTGGGCTTGCCACCAAAAGTTAGAGTTATTTGCACATTATTTTATGAGAGGGCCATTATTAGGCCAAATTTAGTTAGTCAAATCCCTTAGAGGATCGTATAAATGTAAAAGAGGATCATTTGATCTTGCATCATCAATTGGATTAGATTTTCTTCTCAAAAAGAATTCAAACCTGCACTTTGGATGAATTTTTGAGTTCTTAATGCACTTTGATGATTGGGATAATTTTGCATTTTTCTCTTGGAGCTTCTTTGGCATGGTTTTGGGTGGATATATATTCTTGTCAATTTGTAAGTGCTTTTGATGCTATTTCTTTCCTATGCAAAATGTCTAATGTATGGAATATCTTTCTATGTCAGAAAATAAAAAATTTTCAAGTTAATTTCCTGTTTTAGTCATGATTTGGTGGCACGGATTACAAGCAAATGAAATGAATTTTCAGAATCTAAGAGAGGTTTTTATTCACGACATCCTTATCTACAAAAACCTCTCTCAGTTTTCCAAAAAGCCTTATGATTAAAGAGATATCACTCCATCTTTGAGCCATATTTTTGCAGAAAAACCCAAAATTTTGACCCTGCCAAAGCGCTGCGCTTTTTCCTCAGGCCTTCATTTGAGGAAAGGTCTACATTTTTCCTCTTGCCATCCTATAAAAACCCATTTGCTCAGATTTTGCAGAGGTGGCTTAGTTTTGGAGAAAAATGCAAAAAAGTGGCAGAAAACTAGCATTTTGGACCCTTTTTTGATAGGCGTTGCGCTCATGGAGCGACCTTGGGAGAATGGAGTTTTGAAGGCCTTTCCATGGTCCAAATTCAGAAATTCAAATTGTTCTGGAAACTAGACTTGTAGGGCTAGATGACCATTCTCTCAATTTTTCATTTTGACCCTTGGAAGGCACCTGAAAATCAGTTCAAAGTCGGCGCTGCGCTTCTACACTTTCCTGTGTTTTAACTTGTAAATTTCACGGTGTAAAATTTCTAGTTTCTAGTTTGACTTAGTCAAAGTCAAACCTCTTTATTTAATGGCACTAGTTTCGAGGCTAGATGATGTAGGCATGAATAAATGTACATCATATGTTGTTTTTGATGTTTATTAGGCCTCATAAAGGAAGCGAACTCCTAAACAAACTCTCCAAGAAGTGTTTGAGTTTCACCTTCTCACTCTCACTTGTTGGTTGAGAGAATCTTGGAGTTAGTTCTTCCACCAAGGAATTCGACTCCTGAAGGTGGGCAAGTGGTCTAGAAGAGTCTATATGTATCATTTCTCTTTCAGAGAGAAAGGTTGAACTTTTTGTGAACAAAGCTTGCATGTAATCATCTTTTCAGCGAATACAAAGACAGGTTGTAACTATTTTCAAGGAACTCTAGCTCAGTGAGTTCATGGTGCTTGTACTTCATTCTTTTTGTTTTCTAATGGTCTAAACATCTTTATCTACATTATATCTCTTCTTTCTATGGATGCCTTACAGTAAAATACACATAATTCTTGTTTTTCAAGCTCTGTTATCAGGTTTTCATAGTTATGTGTATGTCTTCCTAAGCTAATGGAATCATGTTTATTTATGCTCATTAGTTTCTTCCACACTATATCCTCTATACTACACTGACAATATTCAAAATACACCATGGCTTTTGATATCTAACTCCTGAACATATTTGCTCCTACACTCCTACAACCTAGACCCATTTGTGGTTCCAAACCCTAAGTTCAGCAAACCTTAAAAAACCAAACTTTCACAAACAAACAAACAAATATACACATCTAGCCTAAAATTCATTTGCTTTAAATTCATATCACTATTAAGAGACTTAGAGAGATCCCTCTCATGCTCAGTAGGGCTAGCTACTGAGTTGAAGTGGTTTGAGGTTACCCTTCTCTATTTCCTTTTTAGCTGAGGAGATTGTAAGGACTAACACCGAGGGGGTTACTATGTGTGTTGTTCCCTTAAAACTCCATCAAGCATTGTAAGTAAGTATAAACGTCTAAAGTAGCCTTCAAACCTCTTCATTAGGGTTTGCAAAGTTGTGATAAGACTCCTTGAGATATTGAAGTTTGAAAAACCAAGACCATTTAGACTCCAATTCTCCCAAAAGGTGTAGGCACTGGCCTAATCCTAGGTGATCACTTTAATCCTTTCTTTTCCTACCTTTTCTTTTGAATCCTACCCTAAACTTAGTATGTCTCCTAAGGCATCAAGCGAATTGGCTTTTTAGCCATCCAATTTTGGAGCGAGTGGGTAGGTAGCTGCACTGGTGTGTCCTCTGAAGGTCCTCCAAGTTGGAGGTCATTCTCATGGTTGGATTGGGATATACACCAAGCCCTAGCCATAAGACTATACTTGTCTAGGTTCCTCCTAGGTTAAGGTAGATATCAAGGGTCTCATTGTTAGAAAAACTCAAAGGAAATTCATCATTCATGAGACCCTTCTCATCCTCCTTGTTTGGCCTTGTATGACCATTGAAAACTAGATAAAAATCGTAAACCCTAGGTCTAGGTTGGAGTGTTTAACAAGTTATCTTAGTAGGGCTAGTACCCTTGCATAGTGTCAAAACTTGAAATCCCTCAAGGTTGTATTGGTCTCTTATAGGATCCCTTAGGTCTAGGAACGATCATCATAGTGAAGCACATCTTCATTTTTCTAGGTCTAAGTGTCCTCATAGGTCTTTCTTGAGGAGCCATTTAGCTTCTTTTGAAGCAATTGTAACAATTATTGAGCCTCCTCTTGAATACGACTAGGAAGTCACCCTTGAGTTTCTTATATCATTTTTCATTCTTAGTGACTTCCTTAGTACCAGGTCTCCTCCCATCCGTGAAAGTGTGCAAAGAGTAGGGAGCATTAGCTGAGGTGACAATGGGCTATCGCTCCATCATTGTCACTTGGCCTAGTAGTTTCCTTGTAGGAACCCTTGCTACGACCCCTGCTAGATTGAGTGATAATAAGATCAATTAGTTATACTAGAGAGGGAAGCAATTGATCAAATTTGTCATAGGGCATACATGGGTCAATTACTTTTATACCATTTACTCTAGGTTGCAATTGCTTAAGATTGCAAAAACTAGCTATTAGTATTACCTTACCTTTAGGTGCTTATTGAAGTTGAGACAAATTTTGGGTGATATGGGGATGAATGGTACATGGGATGACATGAGCGTTTATAGTGATGGTGCTAATGTAGTGAAGAAGACTGTTTAACATTCATTTTTAGTCACAAACTAGATATGTTTTGCAATTCATGAAGGTAATTTATCACGTGATGAAGTTTTAGATTCAGATTGACCAATAATTGCGGAGGTGTATGAGTGGATGGATAGCTTGTTGGGACAAATTAAAGACATTATTGAGCCTAGAGATGTCAACTTGTATAATTATAGTCATGTAGAGTTGGAAAAATGAAGAGAAATGCTAATCATTCCACTACATGCATTAGCATATGTTCATACAAGTATTATCACATATCATGGCTTTCATAACAAATAACTGGTCGGGGGACTAAGAGAAAACCATACCAAGATCGAAATGTTTAGGTTGGTTATATGAAAGCGTTACAAAGACAATTGAACCACTACATTGTTTGCAATTGTGCCTTTGGGACTAACCTTGCAGTAAAAATCGAGGGAATTTGTCTTTAGTCGAGTGGTTGGACCTACAAGGCAGTGCTACCCCAGAGTTACAATGTTTGGTATAATGGGTGCTGTCATAGGTAGTGAACACTTCTTTTGCAAAGAGGTGTTGGAGAACCTAAAATTTTGTCCATAATGTCAAAAGAAACAAAATGTAAACTGGCAGAGAGCTTGGGTTATGCCCATCACAACTTGCAATTGTTGTTCCATTATTGTGAAGAGGCAAAGGCAAATAATGAATTGATGGTTTGGGACTGTTACCCACCAAAATGGCCAACCCCATAGGAGAAAATTTTCTCCTATTCTTGACAACCACCCGGTCAACTACATAGCCAATAGCCCCTGACAACCACCATTAGCTGATGATATACCATAATACCACTATATCTCTGCCACTTGCATCAACCATTTGCTTCTCACCCATTTGGCATGGGCACATGGACGAAGGTGGCCTTCCACTCAAAAGGTCCTTTGGTCATTTTGCAATCGGGTGCTTATACTTGTTTGTTTTTGAGCACTTGATATGGATTATGGGGTGATCTGGAAGAATGATGGGCTTTGATCACGATTTTGTTCTCTCTAATGGGGGGTTAATCTTTGATCTTAGTCGAGTGGGACCTCTCATAATGGCCCATTGGGTATAGGAGGTGCACTACTTGGGAAGCCCTTATTGAGATAGCGTAGTTCCATCTATCCTTATGTCATACTAAACACTTTCCATCCACATTATAATCCCTTTTCTCACCTCCATTCTCGGGTTCAACTTGTCATGAGTTCTTTGGGGTTTAGCACGCATATGTCCATATACCTGGGTAGGGCTCGTAAACCTTGCCCTAGGAGATTGATGCAACTAAAAGAAATAGAAAGAGCATATCATGGGAACAATAAAATTAAAGGGAGAAAAATCAAAATGCAAAAGATGGCTAGGTGTTAGTTTTTGTAGCATTGGATGGTCTTCTAGTCTCAAACTTTGTGGAGAGGCTAAAACACATGAGATCTCCAAAACCAAAAATCGTTTTTGGAAATTCCACATAGAGATAGCTCAGTTAAATTAACTGACCATCATTTAATTTTTCTTAAGGTTAACTTAGGAAAACTGGTTAATTAATAGGAATTAATTGAGAAAGGTGAGAATTCTCTATAAATTCACATGGATCGACTTAGAGATGATTTCAACCATCGGTTAAGATTTAATGTTGGTTGTTGAAGACTCAACTGGAGATTATAAGAGGAGGTCGATGGGGTTGGAGAAGGAGACACTTGGAGAGCGAATTCCTTGGCAGATGTCAAGTTTCCCAGTTGTAGTGATTCAACAGAGAGAAGTTTGAGCCAGAGAGGGAACGTAGAGACAGTGAGGGGATGCAGAGACAATGAGTCGAGGAAAGTTTTGCAGTTTTGGTGAGAAGCAACAATTGATAGAGTATTTCACAGAGAGGCTGCATAAAGGTCTGCGTAGGTAGCTTCATAGGCAATTCGATTTAGCTGTGGGGAAGATCAATTCAGAATCCAGAGGCCAGGCAGATTTTCCAGAGTGTCAGAGAGTCACTTCCAGTAGCAGAGACAGGCAGGACGACTTGTTGTGAGGGTGTTTCTAACCACACATGTGTGGGACCTGCGCAAAAGAAACTCAAAAGGGGCTGCACAGAAGTTGGATGGCTAGCCTTTAGAGGGAGCTAATAGTTGAGATTGCCAATGGAGAGAGAAAGAAATTCTCTCTAATATTTTTGTCAAATTTTCTGCTGTGGATTGCCAGTGTTTCGGCATCCAGATTATACTCAAAATTTCTCGCTACATAATAATAAAACCCTTAGCTGCTGTTAAATTTTCTTAGGGCTATATTGTTCTTTGCTTTAGATAATTGCATTTCTTCATTTACATATTGAATTCACCCCACAATATCATAACATTATTCAACAACATATGCAATTATATAGAAAGAACAACATCATCATCAATGCAGCGGAACATAAAGGAACAATAGAAGAAAAACATTCACATAGAGACACCAGGATTGGTCGGAGACCAGGGCAAAACTCACTACGGAGAAAACCCTTTCAAATTCTTCTTCTTATTAGATTTTCATTGAATGATTAAGCAAGAGAGAGATAACAGTTATCCATATCTTCTACCATAAACCTATCCAGCAATATCAACTAAACAATATCCATGAGATGAACCCAACAATGCTAATAATCAAAACCCTAATTTAGAAGCCTATGATCAACTGCCACTGTCTGCGGTCAACTAGTGGAAACTTCAGTGAGTTGAAAAATTTAAACCCGAGGTCTCAACCGCATGGAGAGAGTGTTGTGCGTGCTGCTGAAACCCTTCAACCACACATAAAGGCTTGCATGCCTATTGTTATAACGGAAATCTGTCTATAATAAGCCTGCATTCGGAAACCAAAAGCACTAAAACACTTGCGAGATTTGGACCCTGTAATCTCAGACTTGTACGAACCAAATTTCCGTGAACTGCCTTAGACCTATGCGAGCCAAAACTAAAGAAGAGAATAGAATAATGCTTCATGATCATGTCCAAATGAGGTTGAGGTCACTTGTATTTATAGCCTTCCAAGGGTGTCCAATTTTCTTTAGGGCCGACCTGATCAAATGTGCACATGTGGGCTTTAATTCAGAAATACACTTTCCCTTGTCCAAATTGAGTGCTTCAATAGTAAAAAATGGTCCTCTTGAAAAGAGGAATCTATTCCCATGATTGAAATTTTTCAATGACCTGCCAAAAATTAATACTCCCTCTTAGCTAGGGAGAAATTCCAATCCTGCCATTATATCATGCCCCATCTCAAGAATCTCGTTATCAAATATCATCATTGTTCATCTTGGTTCATCTTTGCTTATTCTTGCTCATCTCTTGCTTGTCTCTGCTCATATGTTGAACATTCTCGAATCTAAAAGAAGAATAATTTGACATCGGAGGGGAGCTCAATCTACCACCCTTTATCCATCGGGGAGCCACTGCTACCACTCGGAATTACTGCCAGCGGGGAGCCAATGCTATAACTCGGGAAACTCTGCCAATGGGGAGCCTAATGCTACCACTCGAGAAACTCTGCCAGCGACGAGCCAATGCTACGGCCCGAGAAACTCTGCCAGCGAGGAGCCAATGCTACAACCTGAGAAACGTCTGCCAACGGGGAGCCAATGCTATGACCCAATAAATTTTTCCAGTGGGGAGCTAATGCTATGACCTAGGAAACTCTACCAGCGGGGAGCCAATCCTACAACCTAGAAACTCTGCAAGCGGGGAGCCCAACGCTATGACTCGGAAAACTTTTCCAGCGGGGAGCCAATCCTACAACCCAGAAAATCTGCAAGCGGGGAGTCCAATGCTACGACTCGGAAAACTTTTCCAGCGAGGAGCCCAATGCTACAACTGGGAAACTCTGCCAGCGGGGAGCTAATGCTACAACCCAAAAAACTCTGCTGATCTTCCCAACATGACCTTTAAGAGTCAGTGGTGAAACCCCTGCATCTCTAGCTTGAGTGGGAGGCCACTTACCATAAATAGTAAGGATTGCACCTAACTCAAGCAGCTAGCACCCATTAGCCATATGTGTGGGAAAGACAGATGCCAGCTGGGGTACACTCTGCATAAACCAAGATAAGGGAGTCACATCTCCGACCCTTTGGGTGACAGATAGGGTGATACTCTATTGTCCAGAGATCCCTCAACCCCAGGAGCCCTACATCTCAATTCCTCACCTTGGGAGCTCAAACACGGGGAAGAGCCAACACTTTGTCCTCGATCAACCTCGACCCTTACTTCAGGAGGGTCACATCCATCAATCCATGCTGCTCTCTATAGATTAGAAACATATCAACCCGCTCACATTGAGTACCAACTTTACCAACTCATTGAAGAGTTGCGTCAAATATCACCAAGAGCAACAATCCTCTGATTTCCTGTCCATGCGGGACATCAAAATCAAACATTATGTCAGAGCAAAAATATGTCACACAAAGGATAAGTTATTCATCCTCCCTCTTGCAGAGGCAACAAACGCAAGCCTAATCTTGTCTCATACAACAACATTGTCTCGTGTCTTTGTTCCAACTACATATGAGATTCTTTGCCAAACAAATCAATATATCATTAACCAAATTGTCCCATAGCTAGCCATGCTAGCAACAATGTACACAATGTGCTCTTCCAATTATCAGTGTATCCATGTAGACTCGTCTCTCTGAAAGATCTTTCATCTTGAACTTAGTGGCCAACTCTCTCTTACGCTTGATCATCATAGGCTCACTGCCTATCAAGAATAGCTCGCTAGCATATAAAACCAAAATCAAAGGCATACCTTGGACCAACTTAGAGGAATGGATTGGAACTGCTTCCAAGCTTCAATAGCTATTTATCCATACAATATTTTCTTAGAAACTTCACTTCTCATAGAACTCTTCCATCATCTACGCCAAGTTTGTAGGTCTATCATACTCTTGATCTCATGCATAAGACTTCAGTTTTTGTGATCTACACGCACAGTTGCACCCATAGGCCTTCTTCCGTGCAGTGTGAGGCCTATAACCACATTCTTAAGTCTTTCTCCCAACGGTTGTGGCTTGGACTAGGAGAAGTCTTCTCTGCTCAAGTCAGAACTTGCCAAAAACTTCTTCACCAACATCAGATGGTTATTGATGTCCATAATCCTTCCTTTCAAACAATACTAGATGATAAAACCTCATGAAGTGTTTCTCCCTCTGAATGAGAAGCCTCTTCAATCATCACTGTCAATTTGACTATCGTAATGCTACAACAAAACTATTAGATCACAAACTATATCAGGTTCTCAGACATATATCATAACAAGTCATCAAACATTCATCAAGGGTTAGTGTCATGTAAGAGTATCTTCGTACTTCAAGAATCATAATAATCAAGTCAGGGCATCCATTTCTACCACATGTTAGATTTACTAAACCTTACCAATGTCAATAAAAGGATCAATTTTATTGTCACTCTTTCATCATGCTTATCTGAAGCATTAACAACAACATCAAGGTACCATATATCAAAAGCAATGTGTTAGCCTTCTTTATGAAATCCATTATGTCTAAAATGAAAGATGCTTGCCAAATATCAAGAGCACCAATATATATCACATGTACCATAAATCAAGCTTACTTTCAAATTCTTGTCATACCAAAGGGCTTACCTTGCCATCCAATAATGTAGCTAACATACCTTGTAATATTCATGTACCTTTGCAGCGTGTAACACAACTGTAGCTCTTCTCTTCCTGCAATAGATATCTTTTCTTGCACCTCAAATGATCCTCAAAAAGGATCCACTTATCACATTTCATCAGGAGGTTAGAAGTAACCACATACTCTAACGTTTATGCAGAGAGTAATAATCAAATCAATAATCATAAACAAGAATAGAATCACAAAGAGGTAACATAAATCTAAAAGGTACCTATCTTTAACGAGAGAAGATCAAATCCCTCTTGAGCCAACCTTCAAGAGTCATTACTATCCATTGTCCATATCAATGTTGCCTTTCATATTTCCATCGACTTCATTAACAACCAAGGTCATCAATCCTTGAAACAAAGCTAAAACATCTTCATACTGATCATGCTAGGGTTTCGAGATTGCATATCTCAAAGCATTGTTATAAACTAGGGTTTCTTCCAAACCCTAACCTCATAATATACATCAAACCTTAATAACCGGATTCCTTACGGTTCCTTCAAACCCTAGTATTCTTTTAGGTCTCCTCCATCTTCTCTTGTTTCCATCAAAGGTGTCTTCATAGGGGTGATCTTCAATGACTTTTCTTTAGCCCAACTCTGATCCCATGTTAAATTTTCTTAGGGCTATAATGTTCTTTGCTTTAGATAAGTGCATTTCTTCATTTACATATTGAATTCACCCCACAACATCGTAACATTATTTAGATTTACCACATTATTCAACAACACATGCAATTATATAGAAAGAACATCATCATCAATGTAGCGGAACATAATGGAATAATAGAAGAAAAGCATTCACACATAGAGACACCATGATTGGTCGGAGATGAGAGCAAAACCCACTATTGGGAAAACCCTTTCAAATTCTTCTTCTTATTAGATTGTCATTGAATGATTCAACAAGAGAGAGAGTACAATGATCCATATCTTCTACCATAAGACAATCCAACAAAATCAACGAAACGATATCCATGAGATGAACCCAACAATGCTAATAATAAAAACCTTGATTCAGAAGCCTATGATCGATTGTCACTGTTTGTGGTCAACTGCCAAACTCTGCTATTAACTGGCGAAAACTTCGCTGAAAAATTCAAACCGCACGGAGAGAGTGTTGTGTGTGCGGCTAAAACCCTTTAACCGCACACATAGGCTTGCATCCCTGCAGTTATAGCTGAAATCTGCCTGTGACAAGCTTGCAGTCAAAAACCAAAAACCCTAAAACACGTGCGAGCTTTGAACCCTGTAATATCAGACTTGTACGAACCAAATTTCTGTGCACTGCCTCAGACCTGTGTGAGCTAAAACCATTGAAGAGAATAGAATAATGCTTCATGATCATGTCCAAATGAGGTTGAAGTCACTTGTATTTATAGCGTTCCAAGGGTGTCCAATTTGCTTCAGGGCCAACCTAATCAAATGTGCATATGTGGGCTTTAATTCAAAAATACACTTTCCCTTGTCCAAATTGAGTGATTCAATAGTAAAAAATGGTCCTCTCGAAAAGAGGACTCTAGTCCCATGATTGGAATTTGTCACTGAGTTGCTAAAAATTAACAACCGCTACACCGGTTTTCCCACATTGGGTTTTTCTCGAGACATTTGACCAAAAATAATTGTGTCAAAATTATTGTGTGTGCTAGCATATTTCTCAGTTTCCAACATTTTATTTTCCACAGTATTTTTATGGTGAAAAATTGCAGTGTGATTTATTCGATATTTGTTGTAGCAAATAAATTGCATAATTAATTTACAGTGAGAAGAATAAATTTCCAGTTGTTGCAATTAGACTTGTAAATTTTCATATGGTATCAGAGCTTAGTTGACGGACAAGAAGCTCAAAGATGAAGATTGAGAATTTCGTGGCTCAGAGGGATAGCAATACAAATTTCCCAAGGGCTGCGCAATGCTTAGCCAAGCAGTGCGAATTGTTGGACAAGGGGTCGAATTGCCAGTTGCTGAGTGCAGGAAGGGTCAATTTGGCCGGAAAGTCATTCCAGTAGGCAGTAGGTGAGCAACTCAATATTTTCGCAGAGAAGATTACTTGTCTAGGCGCAATAAGGTTTTGTAGCAGGTTGCAACAGCAAAATTATTGCCGGGTGGAAGAGAAATTACACACATAGAGGGAGTTTCTCTTAGAGGGTTTCTAGTTTAAAAAATCCAATAGTTCTAGTCGCAACAGGTAGTAGCAACATGCATATTTTCTCACTCCTAGGAGTGTGAGTAGTTGTGCTAGCAACCAAGCAGGTGAAAGAGGTAGATTTCCATCTCAGGTCAAGTTTTTTGCAATGATGGCCTTAGCAGGACTCCGAGATCAGGATAGATTAGAGGGTGCATCGAACTACTGTGTCTGGAAGGCCAGAATGGCATTCTTGCTAGACGAGTATGGTTTGAGGATATACACATAACAAGTTGTAGCTGTGTCTACAGATGCAGACCAACTAGCTAATTAAAATAAGGAGATGCCAAGGTGAAGCAGTTGATTCTCGATGGAGTTCGAGATCATATTGTTTCACACATTATGGCCAAGAATACTGCCAAGTAAATGTGGTATGCTCTTGCATCACTCTACTAGAATCCTTTCGAGCAACGGAAGATGTTCCTGGAGGAAAAGCTGAGGAATGTTCGAATGCAGAAGGGTAAGGGTATCAACCCCTATCTCACCAAAATTCATGATATTCGAGATGAGTTCGCAGCTGTAGGAGAGTCATCCACACCCGCACAACTTGTGTGTTTGGCCCTCAACAATGTCACTGAGGAATGGGAGACTTTCGTCCAAGGCATTCTAGGACGAGATCAGTTGCTTGGGTGGGACTAGATATGGGCAGATGTCACACAAGAGGAGATGAGGCGAGCTCTAGTAAGGATCTCCATCAGCGGCCGTAGTAGCAAAGGATCGTAGGGTGTGAAGAAGGAAGAAAATGTAGCCCTTGCGTCGAAAGGGAAAGCAAAAGGTCCCAGTTAGGGACAAGCCTTGTAGGGAGAGAAGAAGAAGAAGAAGGATCTGTCCAAGATCAACTGGTTTGGGTGTGGCAAGTTTGGCCACTATAGTACCCAGTGTCCTCAGAGGAAGAAGGACAAGGAGAAGCGGGATCAGGTGGGAACATCCACAGAGTTAGAGGACCAATTCGCTTTGTATGCAACTATACCTCCAGGTGAGAGGTGGGGAGACATCGAGTTCTAAACTTCAGAGTTGCGCAGAGATGACAGGGTTCATAAAGGAGCAACAGTTGCAGTTTACTCCTCACATGGATCATTACCCTTGCTACTGAGGCCCACAATATTCAGTAGCAAGAGGATCAGTGTCAGTTAGTGCAATCAGTTCTAGAGTGACAGTTGCAGACTAGTTGCAGTTAGATGCCAAGAAGCGCAAAGCAGTGTTGATAGCAGTGTAGGATGCATAGTGCAAAGTCAACAACAACGCAAATTTCCCAGTAGACATTGTAGAGGCTAGTAGAAGTCAAAGACTCAGGAGACAGTTGCAACACAAAGACACAATTGATTCAATATTCAGTATCTTGGATGCTTCTCAGTTGCAATAGTATCCTTTAATTCGCATCCTCTAGAGTCTCTTGACTTCCCACAGATATGCTCCATAATCTCAATCTTAATTACTTGAGTGGTTGTATACAGTTGTAGAGAATGGTTCTTGCTTCTCCTAGCTTTAGATCTTCAGTACTTATGACAGTGGTCTAGAAATAGGACTTATGCTGAGAAATCCTTTAACAAAAACAATCTTGGACTAATTATTTGCATAGTTGAGAATTTTGATGCTTCTTCTAGGGCTCACAAGTGATATGTATGAACAAAACCATATCATAGAAATTTTGGATCATGTACAGAAGATTTGTCTCCCCCTTAGGGTTGATATGGTTGCCAATGGGAAGATCTTGAATGCCTTGCCAAAACTAGAACTGTTCCTTCACAAAACTTTAGTAAATTGACTAATCAACGATGACTATAATGTACATACTAGAGTTGTGAAGTTGCTTCATAAATTCGGTGATTTGGATGAAAGCTGCAGACATGGTGGTGTCCTTTTTAACCTTGGCTCCAATGTAAGGAGGTGCGGCCTCTCTTATGCTGCTAGATAAGTCCTTTAACCCTTCACAATTATACTCCTTATACCTTCGCTTTGCTAATGTAGGTTTGTGGTCTTGATGCAGAGATTTAGGGCTAGATAATGGTGTCCAAAAAGCTTCTATTTGCTTGCCAATGGGTGCGGTTTGGAGAGGGCTATTAAGTTAACCTTTAGGTTTCCTTGAATAGGGCTGAATTGACCTCAACGCGCTCTTGCTAGGCTTACAATGCTTGCGACCTTACTTCTGCAATTAGGGCTGATGATTATGCCCAAAACTTTGATCTATTTGACTCCATAAATTGGTCCGTGTTAGATGATTTCCTTGAGATGATGTAACACCAAGCCGATCTTTTTTCTGCCCTCTGTTCAAAGCCTTAGCTCTGATACCATGTTGAGAAACCTAGGGCATATAGTTAGGGTATTTATTAAATTGATTTCTCTGCAATTCTTGGGTATTTATTAAATTGATTTCTCTGCAATTCTTGACATTTTCTTGTGAGCTATATTAGAGCATTAGCATTATTATTTAGTTCTGTTCATCATCAAGACAAATGCCAATAAGAAGATCACAATGCAAACATAAACGTGGTGTCCCAAATCTTTGCGTGAAAGCTGTGAAGGATTAAATGCTAGTGCATTGAAGCTGAAGGCACTATCTAGTATATCTGTTGGTATTCTGTCGAGCTTGTCGATATATCAAGGTGAATGGTATGCCAACTCCTCTCTTTTTACACTGTGTGCTGTGTCGTTGGCTGCACTATGTTGTTAGCATGACTATGTGTTGGTTCATGGTTATGTGTATTGTGTTACACTGCCCATATTGGCCGACTCTGCACCATACTGCCGGTCCAGTCAATACACTCTGCTCCCACGCACGTTTTTAATAGCTGCGGTTTTTTTTTAAATATACTACTATGTTTTAAACTATGGTATAACCATGACATATCCTCCCTCCGTTGAATAATATCGCTGGTATATAACACCGCTCCTTCCCTCTACATGCTCGTGGCTTCGCATATTGTCTGCGGCATCAACCATACCACCTCCCCTCGTTGTTGGTTAACACCTATTCAACAATCATACCTCCGCATACAACTATTTGTACCTAGTCCACGAGTTAGTTGCTCTCTGATTTGAATACGTTCATCTGTAGCTAACTGTAGCAGGGTTTGAGCATCTGCATTTATGGCATAAAATTAAACTCCCTGGAGTCCGCCTCGAATCATTTGATTGATGACATTGTTTCCTCCTTTGCCAATTCCCACGACTTTGATTCAAGCAGAGCCCATTGCAATCAGTTGTGAATTCGAATTTACACAAACGCTTGTCCTTCTTGTTCTTTTACTTCTTGTCCATTGTATTGAATTGAGGAATGGAAGAGATAAGGAAAAATCGGTAAGAAAGCCATGGCGGCCAAAAACTTCATGTGCGAGAGGGGCATGAGAGCAATACCGCGTCATCGCTCACTGCTTAACAATACCACCTCCTTCCCATGCCTTATGTAATACTGTGTTGCAATAACGCCCCTTTGCCTGTCCGGTTAACACCTCTCCCATTTATAACCCTGCCCCATATAATCACGCCATACAACTCCTCCCCCATATATGCCCTTCCCCATTTACCCCCTCCCCCATACACTAGCTCCCTTATATAACAACTCTATCATATATATATATACCAAAAATACATTTCTTTTACACAATTTACCACCATAAGTGCTTTTTTTGCCACCATAAGTGCAATTTTTTTACAATATATTGCCAACAGGTACATTTTTTACACAGTACACAAATTTTGAAATGCATTCATTGATATCTATTGTTGGAGTAGTTCTCTTGGGAAAAGAGAACTATCCTAAATGGTCAAGGAAGATAAAACACACTCTTATTTTCAATGAATTGTGGAAATGAGTTTGTGTAGGAGAAGGAGATAATGAACTTGCAAAACCCACCTCAGATAAGGAGATTGCTATTTGGGAAAACAAGAAGAACAAGGCCTATGCCTTAATTGCAACATTTGTAAATGAAGAGGTGAGTTGCCATATTTCACCATTTTCAAATACTTTTGAAGCCTTACAGAAGTTGAAAGAACTCTATGACTCACACTCTGAACTTGAAGTTGTCCAATTGATGATTAAATTGTTTAGTCTTGAATTGAAAAATGACGATCCTCTTGCTTTAGCATCAGAAGTAAGATCTATTATGCATGATATCGAAACCACTGGTGTTCAAATAGACATTCCTCTCATAGCTTATGTCAAGGCACTATATCCTACTTATTCAAATTATCTTGAGCCATTGCAAGCAATTGGAAACCTCAAGGAGATTACCTTTGACTCCCTTGAGAACAGGTTTGCTGAAAGAAAGAAGGCTTTTGGGAAGAAGACAACTCCTCAGTCTTCTGAAGAAGCTGTGTGTCTTGCACATAAAGAGAAGAATCATGCACAAGTTTCTTCTAGAGGAAGAGGTGGCCGAAGAGGTAGAGGAAGAAGGAATTTTAGAGGCAGGGGGGCAGACAATTCCAAGGAGAAAACTCTGTTCTTCATTGCATACGTTGCAATAGAGATGGACATGATGCATCCACATGTAAGTTGCCTTGGGACAGAATTGAGCAGGAAAGAAATGAAGGCAAAGGTAAAACCAATGACAAAGGGAAAGGTAAAGCACCTGAATCTGCTCACTATGTTGTGGCACATTGGAATATTGGAGTATTTGAAGACTTGTTTAATGCTTCACTTGCTTCTTGGAAAAATGATTGGTTGCTTGATTCAAGGGCAACTTGCCACATGACTTTTAGAAGAGATTCTTTTGAAGAATTTACTGGCAATGTTGATGGAGCAATATACTTTGCAGATAAGTCAAAACCAGTGTTGCACTAATCCCGATTTAATTGCGATTAAATTGGAAAATCACAATTTCTTCAAATTAGAGATATTATCAACCAATTAAATCACAATTTTTTTTTCGGCGATTTTTTGGGAAAAATCGTTGAAAAATAAATAATAAACAAATAAAAAATAAATATATATATATATATATATATATATATAATATATATCTATATATATATATTATATATATATATATATATTTTTTTTTTTTTTTTTAGGAGGAGGTGACCCAAGCTACCCCTGTCACTAGTAAAGGACGTGGTCTACCTCCTGTAGCTCCTAGTTCTTCGGCTTCTAGAGCACATCAGAGTCTACTGCCAACTCCACTGACCTCTACATCTAGAGGGGCAAAGAAAATCAATAGTATTAGACTTTAGTTATTCGATTCATTTCATTGTATATGACATTATGACTCATGATATGAGATACATTATTATATTTTTTGTTGATATTTTGAGGCTGAGTTCGGAGTCATGAGTCAGGACATACTATTCAGGATATGATTCACTGTTATGTGTGATGTGGCACTAGAAATGATATTAAACATCTTATATATTAGTTCTTTTATCATATTTATGTGTCAATGTATTTATTTTATGTTGTAGATGCTTTAGATATTAAAAAAATTGAAAAAAAATGAATATTTTTGTATATTACGATTTTTCACAATTTTTACTGATTTTCCCCTGATTTTTACGATTTCTTCCCCGTGCCGAATTAATCCCGATAATGATTAGTGCAACATTGGTCAAAACTCAAGCCATTAGGGCTTTGCACAATCAGGCTCAAACTGCCTGGTTTTATAGACTTTCTTTTGCGTGATGTTTTATATCTCTTGGCGCTGAGGAGAAACTTGCTATCTTTGGTCCACATCCCGCTAACAAAGACACTCCATTCATATGGTTGATCGCAAGGTTGAGGCCAAAAAAGCATCAGGTTGCTCACTTGTCATGATGGGGATAGAAGAAGAAAGACTTCTGAAGCTGCAAGGTACCTTTGCTCATGCACAAAACTTTTCATACAGTTCTCATTGTGATGAAGGTACATTTCCATCAAGTCTTTTATGGCATGCTAGATTTGGACACTTGAATTATGACAACCTTCGTATGTTGAAGAAAAGTGGTGTTACTGTCTTGCCTACAATTCCTAGGAAACTTAAGCAATGTGATGCTTGTATCTTAGGAAAACACAACAAACAATGTTTTCATGATTCACATTCCAAAGCACATAGAAAAAGTGAACTTATTCATTCAGACTTATGTGGCCCAATCCTTGTTCCTTCTGCAAATGGAAATAAATATATGATGAAATATATTGATGACTACACTAGAATGTGTTGGGTTTATTTATTGAAGAACAAATTTGATGCTTTTCAAACATTCAAGAACTTTCATGCATTGATTGAAAATGATGCCTAATCTCATACTGGTTCTATTCGTACTGATAATAGAAAATAATACACATCAAACATCAAACCACTGTGCCTTGTAATCCCCAACATAATGGAGTAGCTGAAAGAATGAACAAGACAAACCTTAAATATGTTACGTTCTATGATATTTTTCAAGAATGTAAAATTGATGTTTTGGGCTGATGCAGCTCTATGTGCTGTGTATGTAAAGAATAGGTGTCCATCTAATGCTATTAGAAACAAGACTCCTTATGAAAAGTGGTATGGCCACATTCCTTCGGTAAAGCAAAAGCATCTCAGGGTCTTTGGTTCCACTTGTTATGCCTTGATGCCTTAATACCTAAGGAACAAAGAAACAAACTTGGTGCAAGGAGTAGTAAGTGTATCTTCTTGGGGTATTCAAATACCTCCAAAGCATACCGTCTCTATGATGAAGTTAATAAGAAGTTTGTAGTGTCTAGAGATGTGATTTTTCTTGAATCTTCTAACGCTGACAATGTTGTTGAGCGGAAACTTGATCGCTTGGATAGATTCGGACATGCCAAGTCCTTTCAAGGTTTTGATAATGAGATTCCACATCTTGAAGGGGGGATTCCTATACTGGATCAATTTGTGGAATCTTCTTCTGAAGCACTCTCTCCCCCACATGAAACTCCAACCACTGATGACACTTTGAGTGATGTGATTGACATAACTGGGAGACTCAATCTTGATTTAGCCCCAAATCAGTGAATTGAGCAACCTAGGCCATCTTAGAAAGGTCCTCGAAAATGGCTGACAAAGACACTTGAAAGTGTCCATCTCGATGAGGTTGGAAAGACAGGGACAAGAAATTCAACCAAGAAAAATGGAGGTGATGTAGACGATTCTGATTCACCTATTGACTAAGTTACCAGGATTCGGATACGGATACGGATACAGATCCGGATCCAGATTCGCTAGTTTTTTGAAAATCCAGGATCCGGATACGGCAAAGATACGGCGAGTACAAAAAATATAATAATATTAAAAAATATAATAAAATTAATAATAGACACAAAATATATACTTCTTAATATATTTTTGACTTGACATATCAAAATATTAAAATGCATACCTCAATTACTTCTCTATAACCTTTTTTTGTCTTAATCATTTAAAAAAATTATATTATGCACTAGTATATTTATATTTTAAGATTATTAAGACAAAACTAAATTTAAAATTATATCTATATATCTATATGTATATTTAAATTTGTATAAATTTTATATATCATTTTAAATTTTAAATTAATTAATAAAAATTAGAAAAAAATATATATTAAAATAAAAAATTTATGTTCAAATTCCAATCTATAAGTCAAAACTAAATTATAAATAAAAAGCAGTATAATTTAAAAAATACATACCTATATTTTAAGTCTATTAAGATCCCACTATATAAATCATCGTACAATTAATCAAATTTTTTCCATAAAACTGTACAATTATTTATTTATATATTAAAATCAAGCTAAAGTTAATCAATTTTTTTTGATTTAACTGTACAATTATAAAAATAAAATTATATTTACGTTCATTCAAAATTAACGTAAATATTGTGTCTTTTGCATGTAATGTTATTACAATTAAATATTAAAAAGCCGTGATTGTGAAATAAGAGGGATGATACAACCAATTGATCTCAACATCTAATTTTAAAAGACATGGATGCCACACGGCATCTTTTAACTGTGCAAGTTCTCTGTCCTATGTCTAATTTCCTAACACTACCCTTGCTCTTAGATTGCCCCAAAGCTTACGGTGATAATATTTTCACGGTTCTCATAACATTTATCGATTGGTTAATATAATTAACTTTTTAAATTATTAATAAATAAATTTAAAATTAGTATTATATATTATTAAATTTTATTGGGCTAAAAATTAATTTTCTTAAAAATTGGCTCAAGTGAAACTTTGCCTTCTTCTGCTCCTTCAACCGCAGCAGAGTTAATTGCAGAGGTAATTTCAACTGGGCATGGTTTTTTTTAATAATAAAAATAAATTTGCTTACATTCAAGAATAACAGGGCCGATTTCAGCATAAATTCCCCATAGTATGAAGCAAACAAATAGTTTCAGCACAAATTCCCACATGGTTCTTTTTAAATAATAATAATGAATAGCAGCTGGTTTCAGCATAATTCCCCGCAGTATAAGCCAAAAATCTTTTCCGTTAAAATGCGACCAGAGATTTGCTCGACCATGAGAATACATCCCTGCTTTCTCTCACCACCATTAATTAATCGATTACTTTTTCGTATCATTTTGCACCCTAGAGATAATAAATTAATCAAGAATAAAATAATATTTTCGACAAAGGAGAAACCACGCACTACTGGAAACTCCCTGGAAAATGTTCTCAACGCGATGAAAACCGCCGCGACGTGCGTGACGTGGACCTGTTCTCTCTCCCCTCTTCTTTTTCGAATCGTCCTCTGCGAATCACATTACTGCAGAAACTCAAATCATCGCCATAAACTCCCCAAGAACCATTAAAATCCCACTATATAAATCCACGCCACGTGCCGGTTCTTGGACGTATTTAGGCGGATCCGAATCCGAATCTGGATCAGATCCGTGGATCCGTGGATCCTGTACCCCAGAGGGCCGGATCCGGTAACTTAGCCTATTGATATGGATGTTTCTTATGATTGTGAATCTGAACCTGTCTTCAGATTTTGAACCAACTTCCTTCAAAGAAGTCACTTCTTATGATGAATGGAAAGAAGTGATGCAAAAGGAGTATGATGCCTTGATAAATAATGGCACTTGGACGCTGGTTGATCCCCCATTGGGAACCAAACCAATACGCTGCAAGTGGGTCTACAAGAACAAGTATAAAGTTGATGGCTCACTTGACAAGCACAAAGCCAAGCTTGTGGCAGAAGGTTTTTCACGAAAGGAAGGGGTCGATTATGGGTAAACTTTTGCCCCCACAACAAAATGGGCTACCATTTGGACACTCTTTGTAGCGCAGAATGGTTGGAAAGTCCATCAAATGGATGTAAAAACTGCTTTTTTGAATGGAGATCTG
This sequence comes from Pinus taeda, assembly GCA_000404065.3. Lineage (NCBI taxonomy): Eukaryota > Viridiplantae > Streptophyta > Pinopsida > Pinales > Pinaceae > Pinus > Pinus taeda. The sequence continues at coordinate 39,420 of APFE030470442.1, read as the reverse complement.
AAAGAGTGTTTTTATGTCCCAGGCAGAAGGATTTGTTGTGAAGGGTCAAGAACATAAAATATGCGAGCTTGTAAAATCCTTGTATGGCCTCAAGCAAGCATCTTGAGCTTGGTACAAGAAGTTAACAGAGCATCTTCTAAAACTCAACTTCAAACATTATGGTGTATGTACTATGTAGATGATATTTTGATGACAGGGAACAATGAGAGCTATATTGCATCCATAAAGAAGGAATTGAGGAAAGGTTTTGAATGATAGACTTCGGGTATGTTCACTACTATCTTGGTATTGAAGTAACTCAACATCCGAAGTTTATATTCCTCTCTCAGAATAAGTACATTGGGGATCTGTTGAATAATTTTGGCATGGTTGAGTGCAATCATTTGACTACTCCAATGGAATAGAACTTAAAGCTCAAATCCACTGAAGGAAAATAATTTGAGGATGCAACAAAGTATAGACAACTTGTAGGAAGTCTCAAGTACTTGACTACTACTAGACCAAACATTTCATTTGTTATTGGAATCCTTTCTAAGTTTATGCAAAGCCTTGTGAGGGATATTGGTCTACTACAAAAAGAGTTCTAAAGTACTTGAAGGGAATTCAAGACTTTGGACTTAAGTATATACAAGTGGGCGACTTTAGCTTGATTGGATACTTTGATTCAGACTTCGATGGAGATAAAGAAATTGGGGTATCTACTTCAGGTTATGCTACGAGTCTTGGATCAAGAGCTGTCTCTTGGAGGTCACACAAACAATTAGTTCCAGTAGATTCCACAATAGAGGCAAAATATGTGGCAGTGGTTGAAACAACAAAGGAAATTGTGTGGCTCATGAAAAGTCTGGAAGATTTGCAAGTGAAACAAATGCATTCAACTCCACGCATGATTGAAAACACTTCTGCAGTAAAGTTGGCCAAGAGCCCAAAGTTGCATGATCGAATGGAGCACATCAATACAAAATACCATCTGATTCAACATCATGTTGAGGCCAACACAATCCATCTACGCCATTGTTCCACAAATGAGCAGTTTGCAGACATCTTCACCAATGCACTTAGAAGAGAAAAATTCGAAAAGTGCAGAAAGATGATTGGACTCACACCATTCCTTCAGTAGGGGGGGGGGGGGGGGGGAATGTTGACACCTAATCATTGGGATTGGGTGAATAAATGTAAAATAGTGTAAATAGAAAATAAGGAGAGCTGAAATATGAAGAGAAACTGGGAGATGAAGCTCAAGAGTCTCTCCCTCCATGTATATATCTAAGATCAGCGTTAATGCAAAATCACAACTCATTTTGAGGAGTTACCTCCTGGCCTTGCAAGATTTTTTTGCTCTTATAATACTCTGCATCCAATAATATTTGATTAATATCAATCAATAGTTGCTTATATAATTCTATATTGATCTTAATTCAACCGTTGAAATTTGTATTAAGGATTTTTAGAACCATTATTAACAGACTTATCAAGCTTCGTCGTAATGAACATAAATTTTTTCATGTCAATGACTTAAATTTTTTCATGTCAATGACTGGCCAAAGTTCACATCTAATCTTCTAGGTTGGGGTCCATCTTACCTCATCCTATAGTTATGTTTTTAAAGTCTCCCTCGGTCAGGCATATTTCTCAAACACTAAATCTAATATTTAGACAATATCACAATGGTATAAAAATAATACAAATTCGTTTAGATTCAAAAAAATATTTCGATATCAAAATAGAGATCATTACTAAAAATTCTGAAATTAAACCAAAATAAAAGAGGTCTAATGAAATTGTTCTGAAACGTACTATATATTCAAAATGGTATTGAAAGAATGCTACCAGAGTGACTAATTAAGTATTTATGATCTTAAATGTTTAGTAACTTATTTATGTTCAGTGCTGTAAAGAATTTTTTTTTTTTTTCCACGAGTTGCGAGATATATATTTTGCTATTGGTGATTTCAACAAGAATTCAGTTTTTGCCTTATTGCCTTCTTAAGAGGTACGTCTGGTATACTGCAGTGTTCAAAAGGATCCGAAAGACAGAATGTCGGCCACAGATCTTTTGGTAATAACCTTATTATTGGCTTATCCAGCAACATTTTAGTATCAGTTTACATTCATGGTCTATTATGCTTGGAGTACGGTTTCTCATTTTTGTAGTTTAACTTTGATTGTACACTGTTGATATTACTCTCAGACGATTTGATGGGATTGTTTGCAGAATCATGCCTTTATCAGGAAATATGAAGACCAAAATGTTGATCTCGCAGCTTTGCTCAGCAGCTTGTCATCACCTGTGTAATCATAATAGACATTCAAGTGATGACACCCTATGGTAAAAGAACGGTTTCCAGATTCCATGATTGGAATTTAGTTCTGTATAAGTCATAGCTTATCTCAAACTACGTAAATGAGTAAAACCAAATGGGCATTAATATATGCTAGAATTAAGCTGTTGATGCAGTATTGCTTAACTGGCAATGGGGAGTGAATCTCCACTCAATTATGTGATGTCCTTTATTTAAGAAACCCTAATCATAAAACATCTGTCGCGCTCTATTTAGTCTAAAATATAGTTCCATGACTATTATATCCATTTAGAGGCGAATAAACTTGACAGTCTGTGAGGGATTTTTTGAGCCTTGGCAGATATTGGATAGTTAAGGTTAGACAAATCCGTCGTCTTTGTTTCGAAAGAAACCCTGCTGATCCAAATTCCAGCGTGCAACTTCAATATTTATTATTGCTTGGTACCAATCCTGGCACTCTGGTTTGATGATTTATCTAATGTTCTGCCAAGACTAGGTTTAGTTTGAGCTTGTTTGGACGTTGAACCAATGGGGCTGTGCTTTGGTAGTGTGATGTTTAATGCAAGCACATACTGGCATGGAAGTTCAAGTGGATAAAAGCATACATGGTCTACAGTGTCAGCATGTGTTCAAGTTCTATCGTAGTTATCTTTTTTCAATAGACGAATCGGGTCCATCGGCTGCTGTTGGGGAAGCCCAGCTATCAAGGTTTATCAAGGGTTTCACTGCCTCACTGCAAGCAACAATGGGTTTATATTGGTTTCTTCAGAAAATGAACAAATTAGCTAATCTGCTACCAAATATGGACCAATTCAACCAACATAAGCTTTTTCTTGTCACTCTCCACGACAAATTTCACGTGATGCTTTTCATCTCTGAAAGCTAATTAGTGAAGTTATGAGTGTCCTTATTTTCTATCACCAGAAAATCATACCATGGTTGATATTTAATAGTGTCCTTTTATATTCCATGCACGAGCTAAACAGAAAAGCATTTTCCATTGAAACTTAAGATTAGATGGATATGGGCCGACATGCCCTGCTAAATGTTAAACATAAGATTATGGATTTTATGTGTGGCAGAGTTTGAAATTGGTTTATTATTCTGGTGACGCTTTGTCTCTTAAATAGGAATATGATATATCATTACCAACGTGACAGTAATCAAATTTAAAGGAAATTTTGATTAATAGATGTTGTTAGAAGAGTTGGACAGGAATATGATACTAAGATTTGCGGCTTGGACATTGGTGTATGATTTGAATACATCGATACTTTTAAATGGAATTCGTGATTTTGTGATAATAGGTGGACCAGCATATGATATGATTTAAATTAACTCAATGAACTCGTGCATTAATTTAAAATTGGGATTCGTGATTTTGTGGTAATAGGTGGAAAAACATATGATATGATTTAAATTAACTCAATGAACTCTGTACATTAATTTAAAATTATTTAAAATGGAGAAAATATCTAAGTTGGTTTAATTATTAATTATTAATTTTATATTATATTATAATTTTTTATGTTTATTATTTATTATTTTATATTATATTATATTTTTATGTAATTTGAGAGTTAAAATGCTTTATTAATAATTTTTATTTTTTGGTGCTTTCTAATTCAGTACATGGGGAGATGTGTTGGTGTAAATGTTTGTAAAATTTTACATTTAACATAAACATTTAATAAAAGAAATAATGTTATGTTGGCTGAATTAAAAAATAAAAACATATTGATTATGGAGTTGTCGTAATTAAAAAATAAAAACTGGTTTTTTCACTGCATATATGGATTCAACACTTTGAAAAACCCTTAGGGCTAGTGAAACTTATGATTTCAATGAATCCTTGTTGGATTCTAGACAAATTAAATCAGAAAATAAACTGGATTCTAGACAAATTATTAATGCATTAAGTGAACTATTTTATAATATATTGATATTTTTGATTTTCAGATCAATTTATTCATTGTCGGGTTCAAGAATATGCATGAGGTGTTCCAATAATAATTTATCGTAATCACTATTATTGCATACTCACATAAACTACTATAAGTTATATGAACTATTTCTATAATTTGTTAGACATGCTTTAATCTTGAATCCAATTGCAATGCTTTTCCCTCTTCCTTCTTCATCTTGCTCTTGATTGGGAGAAGGATCTATATTACGCCTTGATTGAGATAGACTATTTTTATTTCAGTGTTTGCATCCTAGATTAAGTTTGCATTTTCATTTTGGTAATTTAGTAAAGTCTCCTTATGCAGGAGCAAATCCCAGTGTGGCTTTGTTGAGCCCTTGTTTCAACTAACTAAAAGGATTATCTTCTTCAAGCGGCTACAAGAAGATACATCCTTCTCTTTTCTCTATTGATATCAACACGCAACAAGATATATTAGCAGATAGAAGGTTGTATATATATTTTTATACATATAAATTAGTTTAGATTAGATTAACATTCAGTTTAGGCTAGTTTTTAGGATAAGAGTAACTAGACCCATTAACTAGTCAGAACCACCATCCCAAACGGAAAAGAGTTTGATTTGGGGCTCTGACCGGGTGGTCTCCCTATTGAGAAACCAAGATGTAGATATATTAGGGTTGATTTCTTTTTCATTATAATTTCTTGCAAGTGTTTGTTGGCTTTTTATTATTATGTTATGTTCTTCTTCATCAAACAATTACCAAAATGTACATGAAGATCACAAAGAAACAAAATAACACAAGATATAGGCTCTCCAAGCCAGGGACAAAACCCCACAAAGAAGAAAACCTAGAAAATTCCTCGTATAGAATCAGATCAAAGTGAGATATCCAAGGCCCAAGACCAAGACCAAAATCTCAACAAATGCCCCAAGTCAACGCTCCTTCAATCCTTCTTGTTGTTGGTCAAAGTCAACAAAGTCTATGCTGGTCAAATATTTGAATTATGGCTAATCTGTAAAATTTCGACCTCCTTGAAATCTCGGCCCTGTAATTTTAGGCCTATAATACCACAAGCTGCCTCAGATACTTGCATGTATGGACATAAAACCTAGGGAAGAAAAATGAACTTTCCTCTGCTTTTACTTCTCTCTCTCTACTTTTACTTCGTTGAAATTCTCCTTCTGCTAAAAAATCAAGGAGTATGATGGATGATGAAATGAGGTTGAAGTATCTTGTATATATAGATGTCTAGATGGTTGAATGGGTGCCTCTTCTAGTTCGAGATGTTTTGGAGAGCTAACTTGGTCTTGTGGGCACAATTTGACTTTTTTGACTCAAACAAATCTTTTTCTTTTTCTTACAAAGATTCCAAATGGACTCTAACTCAATTACATCTTGTTCTTGACTTAAATAACCCTAAGAGCATGAAGGACATGCTTTGACTAGGAAATAATAATCAAAACAACAATTTTCTTTTTCTTCTTTTTGTTTTTTCATGAAATACATAATGTTACAAGTACAATGATAATTTATGAAGAGTGAACCTAGTTACATTTTACAACACTCCCTATTAACTAGGGAGGAATTCATAATTACACAACATGATACAATGATACTTTCAAATTGAAATATTCTCATAAGAAGAGTTTGGATTGATAAATATCGTCAAACACCATAATCATAACCAACATTTTCAATTACAAAATAGAAGGGCTTTGATTGACAAGTTCTAACTCTCCACTAGTTTAGAGCACAATGTTGGGAGTCATACATTTATAAACCACCACAACCGCCTCTCAAGGCACATACCCCATCTGAATGTTCACTAGGTATGTCCTTACATGACTTACCTTAGATTCCCAATCCTCAAAGTATATCGATCCTCCTCAGGACTACTCTTGTCTATGATACCCTACACCATCCTCAAAGAGTGTTCATCCTCGTGACTACTCTTCTCTTGGATTCCCAATCGTCAAGGAGTATCGGTCCCAAATGCTTATCTAATCCTCCATTCTTCCTACTAATTCTTTCACTAGAGTTGCATTTGTTAGACCTAGCCTAGTGCATGAGACATGGAGAATACGGTGTCCACCATCACTCCCTATCAACTAGGAAGGAGATCCTTGCTCCCTCTCAACAAGGGAGACATAACCATAAGCTTCAACTTGTCTCATTCATTAACTAGTTATTCTTCTGTGGAGATCTTAATAGTAGCTTGGAGGGTTTCTCAACTCCTAATAGCATCACATCATATTGAACTTCGACCTTCTTGGATCTTGACAATCTTCATGCAACTTTGTCATCAAATGGTTCATTTATCATCTTTAGAGAGCCAAACTTCCTCACAACTACTAGCACATGCCTTTTTCCTTACATAACAAAAAATTGCCTTCATGCTCTTCCAAGCCATCATTAGTGTTGTCCATTCAATCCATGTGCTCTCAAATTGAACTAAACCACTGCTAGTACAATACCACTAAACAAGTTATCTCAATTGCTATCTTTCTAGCTACTTCTGCAATATGTCCTTTAAGGAAGCCAAACCATATCCCATCATTATCAAAGTTACCAAATCACAATAGCTTCTAGTCAAGGTGTGGGATTCTTCAAATTCTTGTTGCTTGTTCCCTCTGAGGTTAACATTCCTCTGCATGGTCTATATTCATATTGCAATAGAGTTTTGCTTCATGCTCTTCAACTTTCAATCATCAGCCAATGTGTTCCTTGGATCAATCACCATCTCTTTTAGTCACAAGCTTCTTGGTCTTTCAACCAAGCTTCAATTAATATCGTGTCCATCAAGATATTTAGAGCGGCCTCTTTTCATCTAAGTGAACTTCTTGCCATCTAATTGAATTCTTTGATGCATGCTTCAAACTGCTTCCTTCTTCTTCATCTTCATGCTTTGCCACGTTCTTCTACTTCTTCCTTATGCTAGTCAAGTTTTTAGATAAATCTTGTTTTGACCAGCAAACTTTATTAGAAGACCATGAAAGAAACAAAAAGGACAAGGCACAAAGATAATAAACGAGGATATATAAATTACTAATATTTTGAGATGGATTAGTTCCCTCCTAATCTTGGACCTATTCACTTTGTTCTCACGTTAAACATCACGGGTTAGTTCTATTTTTTAATAGTGGACAATATTAGACGGGGTTTTCCTCTTAGGACTCTTCTTGATCCAAGCTATGTTATGGTTCAAAGACCTTAAAAGCCAAATGTCTTCAAGACCTCACAAACTGCAAGTTCTACAAACCCTAGATTTTTAAGGTCTTCAAGATCTTGGTATGTTTGAAATTGCAAATTCTATAAGCATGCAAAATGATTAGATGCAAAAGCTTAGAGACAATATTTCATTTCTTGAAATCAAGACCTAGTTTATATACAACAAAAATACTTGTAGTGTTATCGTATCGACAAACTCTTATATGTCACTCTCTCTAATCGATATCTATGCATACCCTTTCACTACCTTTCAAATGACCATCACCATGATCTAGTGAACTTGGTACAAATCATGAAATGCACATAGAAATTATACATACCTCTATAAACTTACCTTTTTCTTTACAAGGATCTGGTCCTATGGCTTGTTTTCAAATGTCAAGAGTCAATTTTCTTCAACAAAGATGCCTGACCTTTTTCAACCATGGAAATTTCATCGAGTTTCTTTCTTTGTTTTGATTATCTTCAAAAAGAGGTTGGCTTTACTAATGTGATTAGTCCTTCTTCTAGATATATGATTGCTTTAGATATGTGCTTCAAAGACTTCATAGTCCCTGATGTTTCATGTATTGCTATTATAGGAATAAGCTTCGAATGTATAGAGCTCCCAACGTTTTGATCTTAAAATTAGGAAATTTCTTGGAGCTGCCTAATGAATTTGAATTTCTCAATTCTTCAAGTACTATTTGCTTCAAAGATTTATACTTTATACTTCAACATAATACTAGTCTTAACGCTTAAGATATTTTAATTCTTCCTTTGAGAATGAATCATTTCTTTGTAATGTTGATTGACTTTGCAAATTTGATCATCAAATTATAGAGAGATTTATATGTCAAATGCTGTTTTACCACAATAATTCGACCTCTTCCCATTTGCTAAGTTGCATCTCCAAAGTATACTTTTTTCTATGTACACTACTTCGAATTTCGTTGTCTATCTTGAACAAGTGGCCTTATCGAATTTCCTTTGTCAAATCCTTCAAATCTTCTCACAAAACTTTGTATCTCTAGACTTTCTATATAAAAATAGTGTCTTATTTCCATAGAATGGATTGTTAAGGGATTCAGTATCTTACTAGTGATTTTGAATTATTTAGGTCTCGAATGACAATAGTCATACTAATTCCAGGATTTTGTAGAGAATGAGCATACTTTGGATCTTCACATAGTACTCCATTTAAGATGTCTTTATAAACTTCGATCATAGTAGTCCACTTTTGCATCTCTGAGATATTCACAAAGAGTCATGCCATAAGGACTCAAATGCCACATAGTTTAGAACTTGTATGCCATAGTGTTAAAAGGATTTGAATGCCACCATAGGATACCTATTTCAGATATATATTTCTTCACATAGGAAGCCTCTAATATTTAGAGTTCAGATGTCACAATAAACCACTGAGAGATGATATATATGTTTTTATAAATTTGGATGCTAAGTTGTAGAGAGAACTTGAATAACCCTAATAATTTGTATATGATATATCATAAGGTCTCGGTTTTACAAAGAAGCATGGTCTCACATTTTTAGAGTATATTATCTTCGAATAACATAGTAGATATGACAATTTAGATCTACAGAAGAATGTTGCTATAGGAGCTTGGATTTCTTTTGTCACTACTTTAGATCTTTCCTTGAAATTGAACTCCAAAGTGATGATAACAAAGTACAAGCTTCGATCCTACTATAGAAATGTCCTGAAGAGTGTTGATGTAGATGGAAATATTGTTGGGTGAGTGAGTGAGAACTTGATGATGATGAGTGAGAGCAAGAGCCTTCAATGATGTCTTTGTGTCTGTGTGTGTGTGTGAGAGAGAGAGAGAGAGAGAGAGTTGCTTCCTTTTGGAGAGATGATTGTTGTAGTATTTTCTACAAATAATCCAAGTGGAAGTGATCTTCAAACTGTCCTTCCTTCAACCTTAGCTTTGAAACCATGTTGAGAAACCAAAATGTAGGTATATTAGGGTTGAGTTCTATTTCATGATAATTACTTGCGAGTGTTTGTTGGCTTTTTGTTATTATGTTATGTTCTTCTTCATCAACAAATTACCAACACATACATGAAGATCACAAAGAAACAAAATAACACAAGATGTAGGCTCTCCAAGCCAAGGCCAAAACCCCATAAAGGGGAAAACCCATAAAATTCCTCTTCTTATAGAATTAGATCAAAGTGAGATATCCAAGATCCAAGACCAAGATCAAAATGTCCAGAAATGCCCCAAGTCAACCGTCCTTCAATCCTTCCTCTTGTTGGTCAAGGCCAACAAAGTAAATGCTGGTCAAATATATGAATTTTGGCCAATGGCTAAAATTTCCGCCTGCCTAAAATCTTGGCCTTGTAATTTCAGGCTTGTAATACCACACAAGATGCCTCAACAACTCGCATGTGCGGACAAAAAAACTAGGGCAGAAATACAAAATTTCTCTCTCCTTTGACGTCTCCCTTTCTCTCCTTTGACTTTGTTGAAATTCTCCTCCTTCTGCATAGAAATCAAAGTGAATGATGGATGATCAAATGAAGTTAAAAATCTTGTATATATAGTTATCCAAATGACCAAATGGATGCCTCTTTTAGGCCAACATGTCTTGGAAGTCTGACTTGGTCTTGTGGGGACAATTTGACTCTTTTGACTCAAACAATTTTTCTTTCTTTCTTTATCTTACAAAGATTCCAAATGGACCTTAACTCAATTACATTTTATTCTCAGCTCAAATGACCATAAGGGCATGAAAAACATGGTTTCACTAGGAAATAATAATCATAATAATAATTTTTCTTTTTCTTTTATTTTTTTCATGAAATACATAATGATACAAGTATAATGATAATTATGAAGACCAAACCTAGTTACATTTTTCAACACTCTCTAAATTTGATGAGGTCATTTTTGACCATCAATATTTTTGGTGCTAGAAAGAGGGCCACTGATGAGTAGTCCTTTTTGAGTCTTGTTTTCAAAAGTTTATTTATTTACAATGGCTCCTTCTAATATTCCTATTTAGAGTTGCATTTCTGGACGTGCACCTTCTACCACTCCAATCAAGGTAGTTAAACATTTGTCAAAAAAACAAATTAATGGTAAGGGAAATGTTTTTGCTTATGATCATGTTCTTCAATTTATTTTAAATTGTAATGATTATGGCATTAATGAAAGTGTGATTTGCGGGATCTTTACTTTTACCTTGACAATCCAAACACTAGTGTCGATCACTGCCAATTGCCTCTTTACACACTTGTGAAGAGTTTACAAGGATGTTCCTACACACTTTTCAAGACTATGACTATGGCAAGGCTTGTTATCAACTTGAGAATCTTCGTAGATTTGAAGGTGAGACTTTTGATGATTTTCTTATTTGATTTAAATTAAGTTGTTTGCAATTTCAATCTCAAGATTTACCTCCTCAAATTGAATTAATGGGATAAGTGAAACAAGTCTTTTATCTCCCTTGTATTTCTAATAATCTTAATGAATCTAAAAACATAATTTGTCTAAGCACATTTGCTACTATTGATGATTCCTTTGAAGCTACTAATGATATGATTGCACCCCTTTCATATGATAATTTAGACATTGTTCATGAACAATTTCAGGAAAATGTTAGATCATCTAATTCAATTTATGATATCATTGAAAATATTCTAGATCATAATGAAACTGTTAATTGTCATGAAAAGAATAACCATGAATTAGTTAGCAAAGATGTTGAAAGTTACTATTTTAAAGGTGTTTCTAATGAGTTTTTTGATTTTGATATTATTTAACCTCAAGTTTCAAATCTACTAAATTTTAGTCCTCAAGAATACACAACTATAAGTAATCAAATAGATCACCATCCTAAATATTTTTCTAATGCTAGTAAATCTGATATCATTGCTGCAGAAAACAATGAAGAAATAATATTAGAAACTCAAAAGTCATTTTTTTATTTTAAATGATCAATCTCTAAGTAGAGAAACATTTAGGTTTATTTGTTTGGATAGTTATCTCTCTTTATATCCTAATTTGTTTGTTGATCATTTAAATGTTCCTCTTTATATTCATACCATATTACAAGACAAAGGAACCATGGTAAACCAAACAAGCTATGAACATAATGATCGGAATAATAAATTCACAAATGATCATTTTTCTCAAACAAATGATAACTTTCTCATTCTTCCTTCTAATTATGTTTTCATTTCCAATTCATCATTTAAAATGGAAGAGATAAATGATAAGAATTGTGAAGTCATTCGTGATGATGACTTGAAGATTGAGAATACTGAGACACTTTTCCCTCCGGTGATGGTTATGACAAATTCTTATCTTTCAAGTCAATTTATATTTGAAAATGAGAAAAGCCCTAATTCAGAATTTGTTCCAATAAATTCTCATTTTCAAACTTCTAATCATTTTAATGATATCAATGTTCAAGAATCCATTCCAATTTACGATCCTTATGATGATTAAGTTTCCAATTTTAGTCATGATCTTGAACTTTTTATACAAGTGGATGCTAATACTAATCTAGATCATATTACCTCAGCTGATGGTTGTGAAAAGAAATTTATTGTAAATAAATATTTAAAAAACTCTAACATTAGTGTAAATAGTACTCATTCTCCATTTTAGGATACTAACAATTTTCTAGAGGCCACAATATGTAAAAACAGATCATTCAAACTTAACCTGTCACCCTCTGTTAAAATTGGAAACTAGGGCCAAAATTCATGTATCCTATTCATGGCTAATAATATGTTCATTAGATTCCTCTCATTGAGAGGTGTAGGATTGATCTAAAGATCATCCGATTTCGATAAGTATTCACGGAGATATGAATTTATTTTGATTATGGAATTATTATCACGCTGACTTACAACTCATGTAGGCTCAAAAGCCCAACAGTTGCATCTATTCAAACATCAACAGTTGTGTATAAATACAAGAGGAATTTTCCTCATTTGCAGTCACTCATCTCATCACATCTCTACTACACAGAAAATAGTCTCTTCTCCACTGCACAGAAAAGGGTCTCTCTCTGACACATGTGAAGCCGGAAGCTGCTGAAACTGAAGTTGCAACTACAGATCCATACTTTGACCTTCGTGGACCAGACTATCTCCTCTTCTGATCTGCGCTGTAGGTTCATCCGAACCTCCTTTGAAGGCTGCAACTTTTGGTGGTGGAATCAAGTCAATCCGACGGACGGTTTGCGAGATATCGACTGCCCTAGTTTGAAGGAAGCTGTTGAAACTAAAGCTACAACTACAGAAGTGAAATTTGACCTGCGTGGACCAGAAGATCTCTTCATCTGAACTGCGATGTAGGTTCATCTGAACCTCCTCCAAAGGTTGCAACTTTTGGTGGTGGAATCAAGTCGATTCGACGGTTGGTTTGTGAGATATCGACTGCCCTAGTTTTGATGATGAAGCCGCTAATGCTGATGCCGCTGATCTAGGGTTTTCTACTCCTGATATAAATCAGATTTATTGCACTATTTCTCTCGGCTGAATTATTGAAGATAAAAGAAGATTTGATCAAAGGGTTTCCCCACACATTGTGGGGTTTGTCCCTGGCTAGCCGCCACATCTTGTGTCTCTTGTCTTGGCTTGTTTTTTGCTGATGGTTTAATGTTCTATATACACTTTACTTTATGTACATGTGATTGCTAATTTGTGGAATATAATAAGAAAAAGAAGTAAACTGTTATAAGCATAGAACATACCATAACTTAACACCCTCTCTCTTTTTTTGAATTTTCTCCAATTATTAACAAATGATAATCCTTATTTCCATGATTCATTTAAAATATGCTTTGAGAAAACTTTTCAAGAGAGAATTCTTGTAAATAAACCTCTTTTCATAAATTTATTTGAAATAGATGTATATAATAGGTGCAAGTTTTATTTTATCAGTTTAATAATAATTTTATTTTTGTTACTAATTTTTGATGTACATATATGTCCAGAGCTTAAGCTAATGGAATGGCTTCATTATAAGTATGATTTTACTTAGTTTTACTATGCCTTATTACCTTAACTTAGATTAGAAGTAGTTTAGTAGATTTTTTTTTCCTCGTTTTCTTTTAATATTGTAGATTTGGAATAAGCAAGTAATGAGTACTAAAATGTTTCCTTGGTACTCACTCCAGTTTTTGGGAAAGAGTGCTTTAGAGTGTATCAAATTAATCAAGCTATCCATCAAATATATTCAGTAGAATATGCTTGCTTAAGATTGCGCTTGTGAATTGATCATACATGCTTATCCAAAATCAAGTTTGTTAAGGCACTATATTATTTTGCTTTGCAAACTTCAACACGTTTTCGAAACTTATTTTAAAGCATTTAGTAAGGAAAATCAGAAATGTTAAGGATCGAAAGAATTTCCACAGCTAAGAATTGTCGAAAATATTTGAAAATGCCAATGTTACAACCTGCAAACTTTTAAAGAAGAATTTCTTATTAGCGCGACAAAATTCATGATCCTCGTAGCACATTTCCAAATGATGGTTTTTACCATTCTTGTTCTACAGCGTGAAAGCAAATGAAAATTGATGGCTCATTACTTAGCATTTAACTTAGATTGAATAATTAGATGATATTGAACATATGCAAATTTTGAGGAAAATGCATTTTTCCTTGCCTATTTTGTATATCCTCCATGGGAGAATGTTAAGATCTAGAAGGTAAACTTGCAATTAAATTCTTCCAGGTATGCTCACATATGTTTATCTTCATCTACTAATAGTTTTCATTTTAGTTCTCATTCTCTCTTTTAATCAAATTTTGTTTCTTAATTTTGTTATTCTTCTTCTTGCAGGTCTTCATTGGTTTAATTTGAAGACTTGAATTTACTAGCAAATTAGATTAGCACTAGAATAAAGTGGTTGTGAATTTTTTTGGGAGAAATCATCAAGATGTATTTAGGGAAGTTTCCTTTTCCTTGTGAAGTTTTTCATATTATATTTTTTATACTCTTTCAAAACTTATTGTAAGTATTATATCCAGAAATCTGATCATAGAGACTTGTAGATTTGGTTTTAGAGAAATATTTTCGAAAGAAAGTAAACCCTTGCTAAAGCTGTCATTTGAAAATTTTAATCACAATTATGCTTTAGATTGGAGAGCTTGTTTTGAATAAAATTCCTGAATAACAAACCCACCAAGCAAGACAACATTTCAATATGCTTAAGATAATGCAAATAACATAAGAAGATCTGAGCATGTCCCTAATTCATCATGAAATTCGTAGAATTCGATATTCTCTGGATCGACTGTTATCACTGGCATTCACAAAACATCTTGTGCTCACTCAATTAATCATCACTGATGCTGTGGCAGATATTAAAGCGGATAGAGAAGGATGTGGGGTTCATGAAAAACAAGAAAAGAAAATTAATAATCTTGAAAATCGTATGATTGGTTGGAAAAGGGTGGAGATTAATCAACGCCCAAATGTAAATAATACCTCAGTGTTGGAAATAATACTGGGGGGGAGTGAATCAATATTAGTCAAATAAATAATATTTTTCTTTTCATACTCAAATTCATATACGCTACTTCAATGAAGGTAAATCACGTGTACACGTAGCTGTGTTTAAGGCAACCAACATATATCAAGAAAACTTATGATTCAATTAATTCATCATATGTTGATCTTTAATCAGTGCATTCGTACTTCATTAACCATATAAATAGTAACCATGTGCAGTAATATCAGAACAAACCATCACACATAAGAAACACACATGAACACCAAGATATAAGGTGGAAATCCAATGCGGGACAAAAACCACCTGCTGCTGTCTTCTTTTTAATATAAGAAAAAATTGTTTACAATATTGTATTGGTGCAAACTCATACCAGTACGTAGGCACCCACCTGCAAGGGGCTGCAACCTTCTCTCGTTCTCCAGCTTCTACTGGAAGGGAGCTATAACCCCCTGGCTCTTCTACTAACCGATATATTTACTAGTACGTAGGAATCGGCCTATTGAAGGCTACGAACTTCTCTCTTCCTCCAGGGACTACGTTTCATAAATTTTCAGACTAGATACTCCCAGAACACAACACCATAATCTGAAGGCCACGTTTCATCCAATTTTCATGCTGGACCCATCAACAACATTGAAGCTCAAAATCAATCATCACTGCAATACAACCATTGCATTAACCAATCACTGAATACTCAATTATCAATCTTTGAATCACCCACAATTGAATCACTGAAGGCCGGTCATCAAAACACAGTCACCAGAACACAACGTAGAACCCAGAACTCTGCAACAACCACTAGAATCAACTACAAATTCAGATATCATATTTCATAATGTATATGCTACTCTGATGAACCTAACCAATGTGTATACGCACATTTACCAAAGCGAACCCGCGTACAGATCTGCAAATGCTAACTTAAAAACTTCACAGCTATTTCAGAATTCAGTCATAACTAGATCATAACATTTGCAGAATAAAACATGCGTCAATATTCAGATCTAGTCTATCTATGATCAAACCACATAATGATAATACATTCCATGCCTTAATATCCTCATCCAAATAAGTGCATCCTTAGTTCAGATCAAGCAAGCATCACAAACCCATAACCTGCATACTGGATCTCATACTTCATCAGATATTCAATACTGCACGCTTTGGCCTAATGATCTTCTCCTCCTTTTATAGTTTTAGGCCTTTCTCAATACCATGGACCAAAACCATTTAGGACCAATAGCTTGGATCAAATACCTAGAGTCAATATCTCGGACCAAATAACTTCGACCAATACCATGGATCAAAATACCATGGACCAAAACTTAATTTTCCAAGATATACATGTTTTTCCTTCTGCGAAAGTGTGTGTGTACATTATACACTCCTTTCGTCTGTTAACACGCGTGTATACGCTCCTTTGTCAAGGTGAACTTGCATATACCTCTCTTTATTTATTCTTTGTAGACTAATCATTAATTCTTTGCTATTGACTTACTGCACTATGATTTGTCATCTGAGTGAGTTTCCATCAAGGAAAACACCTGTATCATAATGCCAACAATCTCCCCCTTTGGACTTGATGGCAACAACAACACCAAGTCACTCTCCCCCTTTGACATCAAGGGCAAAGGGTGGACCTAGATATTCTCTCCCTTTGATATACATTATGCTGTCCATACTCCCCCTGAGTACATGTTAAAATCTTTGATTGAGCTCCCCTTTTGTATATGTTGAGATGCACTAAACTGTCCATGCTCCCCCTGAGCACATGCAAAGTCTGCAATTTTTTTTTCAAAAGAATAATATGACTCTACAACTCAATTAAGTGAGTATGACCTTCCTATCACCGATGACTCATACATACATCATCCACCCAACCAAGTGGGGATACACCATTTTTGACTCATCCACCCAACCAAGTGGGGATATACCAAATGTTTATACATGACTAAAATAGAAATTATTACATCATCCCTCCCATGCAAAGTGGGGTTACAAATTAGGTATTCGCATAACCTTTACACCAAATGATATACATGACTTTTATAACAAAGACCAGCAATCTAAACAAGACCATGATAGTCATCAACAACTATCATACACCATATATGATATGCACCATAAGCATCTATCAATAGCATCTAGACCTGTAACTCGCGATACCATTCTCTTGGTCAACCAACAATAATATGCCAATTAAGTGATCATCCAGGAATTTGATCTTAATACCAACAATGTGACCCCAAGTATCCTTTGAGATAGCAAGATGTATTATTTAGCCACATAAGCATCATCACCAAAGACTTCTAACCATAATTCCAACAATGCATTATTCGTAGCATATGCTCCCCCTGAGCCTGTTCCATCTGTTCACTGTCATATCTGATCATGCATATATTAGGAAGAAGTATCGAGGCATAATCATCAATCAGATATAGATCAAGTTAACTTGTGAGGATCAAAAACACTTCTAAATAACATCTTATGAGTACTAACACATTTCCACACATCATCAGCAGATTGTAACCATCATCAAACAAAGCAAATAATTGACTGAACCATATCAGACCCTTTTTCTTGAGTCTGTCCCACTGCTTTTCCTCAAACCAACATATATGCGACTGTGTAGCTTTGAACTTGCGTATATACGCGACTTGTCTTCATGAAACTTGCGTATGAGATTTAGAACACTGGAGTTACACACTTTCAGCTCCCTCTGAGTCTGTCATCTCTGTATACTCTGTTATGCCACATCTTTCTGACTATACTTCCTTCTTCTTCCATATCTTCGAGTGGGATGATGTTTTCTCCTTTTGATATGGTACTCGTACTTTGTTCCTGCATTCCTTTGCTATATGTCCAAACTTGTTACATACATAACATCTTACATGTTTCATATTCCTTCTATAGCAGTCAATGACTTTGTGACCAAACATATTGCAAGAAAAACAATATCCCTTAAAGTACCTAGAACGTGATGATCTTTTTGCATGACGGTATTGAACCATTCTACTTCTGCATCTTGCTGCAACATGTCCAAGATTATGACATACATAAAACTCAACATTATTCATCTGAGAAAATAACCGACTATCATTTCCATAGTTTGGAGTAAAAGATTTTCTTTGAAGGATTTCTTTCCTTGGTTGTTGATGGGGTTGACCTCTTATCTCCTTGTTGAGCATTTCAGGTTTTGCATTAGAGTTCCTTGCCTCACCCTATGAGCTAGATTCACCTTCAACAAATTCATAAAAACCAAGGTCAGTTTTGATAGCAGGAGATCTTTGACTACTAAGAATATCATCCAAAATCTTAGTACTGACTTGAAATCGTAATGGCTTATCTTTTTCTTCTAATTTACTTTTTAAGATATTTACCTCAACCTGATGTTGTTCTTCCTTTTCTAGATGTTGCTTCTTCAAGATTTCTTCAACCTTTCTTCCTTCTTCCACTTGTTGCCTTAATTTGAGAATCTCATTTTCTTGTTCTTTATATGCTTGAGGTAGTTCTTCATTCTGCTTATTTTTTAATGATATCACTTCATCCTACAGCATTTGACGTACTTTGAAGTCACACCCTAGCTGAGATTTTAATCTGGTAACTTCTTCTTCGAGGGCACACTCCCTTTTGTTAAATAGATCTTGTTGATCTATGTTTTTATCTGATGCTTCATTTGCTTGTTCATATTGAGGTGATTTGGAATTTGAATCCTTGCTTCCATCTAACGACCAATTGTCTCTCCTGCTGTCACCGTTCCTTTCAGTTGTGTTCTTCTTCAGAGGTTCTTTCTTCTTTAGCTTCTTTCCCATTGTTTCTATGTATCTCCTTCAAGCGATCAAGCTTCTACCAAAGGACCTTCTCTGATACCAATTGTTGGAAATAATACAAAGATGGGGGCGGTGGGGTGAATTAATGTTAGTCAAATCAATAATCTTTTTCTTTTCATATTAAAATTGATATATGCTACTTCAGTGAAGGTAACTTATGTGTACATGTAGCCGTGTTTAAGGCAACCAACGTATATCAAGCAAACTTATGATTCAATTAATTCATAATATGTTGATCCTTAATCAGTGCATTAGTACTTCATTAACCATATAAATTGTAACCATGTGCAGTAATATCAGAACAAACCATCACACACAAGAAACACACATGAACACCAAGATATAAGGTGGAAACCCAACGAGGGACAAAAACCACCTGTTGCTGTCTTCTTTTTCATATAAGAAAAACCTATTTACAATCTTGTATTGGTGTAGACTCATACCAGTACGTAGGAGTACCTGCAGAAGGCTACAACCTTCTCTCGTTCTCCAACTTCTACTAGAAGGGAGCTACAACCCCCTGGCTCTTGTACTAGCCGATATATTTACTAGTACGTAAGTGCTGGTCTATTGAAGGCTACGACCTTCTCTCTTCCTCCAGGGACCATGTTTCATAAATTTCCAGATTGCATACTCCTGGAACACAACACCATAATCTGAAGGCCACGTTTCATCCAATTTTCATAATGGACCCATCAACAACATTGAAGCTCAAAATCAATCATCACTGCAATACAACCATTGCATTAACCAATCACTGAATACTCAATCATCAATATTTAAATCACCCACAACTGAATTACATGAAGTCCTGTCATCAAAACATAGTCACCAGAACACAAAGTAGAACCCAAAACTCTGCAACAACCACTAGAACCAACTGCAAATTCAGATATCATATTTCATAATGTATACGCTACTTTGATGAACCGAACCGGCGTGTATACTGCTTTTACCAAAGAGAACTCGCATACAGATATGCAAATACTAACTTAAAAACTTCACAACTATTTCAGAATTCAGTCATACCCATATCATAACATTTGCAGAATAAAACATGCGTTAGTATTCAGATCTAGTCTATCCATTATCAAACCACATAATGATAATACATTCCAAGCCTTAAGATCTCGATCCATCATCCATCATCATCCACATAGGTGCATCCTTAGTTCAAATCAAGCAAAGCATCACAAACCCATAACCTGCATACTGGATCTCACACTTCATCATATATTCAATACTTGCATGCTTTGGCCTAATGACCTTCTCCTCCTTTTATAGTTTTAGGCCTTTCTCAATACCATGGACCAAAACCATTTAGGACCAATACCTTGGACCAAATACCTAGTGTCAATACCTCGGACCAGATACCTTGGACCAATACCATGGATCAAAATACCATGGACCAAATACCTTGGACCAAAACTTAGTTTTCCAAGATATACACGCTTTTCTTTCTGTGAAAGTGCGGGTGTATGTTATACGCTCCTTTTGGTATGTTAAACTGCATGTATACGCTCCTTTGTCAAGGTAAACCTGCGTATACCTTTCTTTATTCATTCTTTGTAGTCTGATCATTAATTCTTTGCTATTGACCTGCTGCACTATGATCTGTCATCTGAGTGAGTTGCCATCAAGGACAACACTTGTATCGTAATGCAATCACTTGGAAATTAACAATACATCATATTTTAGAGAAAATTCTAGTAGGAATCATATATCTTATTTTTAGAATAAAAAATGTTTTCTCTTCATAATAATATCTCCTTTAATTCATTTTTGGGTTAACTGGTAAGCTCTTTCTCATTTCTTATTCTCCATTCCATATTTATTACCCTTCAACCTTTCTCTTCTTTGTGGATTTTTCCTGACGATGAGTGTTGTTATAGACTTGAAATGTCAACACAAAAATTACTACTGTGGTTAATAATCCGAATATGCAATATACTTAAGATTCTCACCACGTAAATATTCAAACACTCATTAGTACCTTGTACGTAAGGGACATATGGATTGAGGTTAGTACTCTTGAAAAGGTTAGGGTAAAAATTCAGAGAAGAGCGGCTAATCTATTCTTCCTAAAGCATTGTCGATATTTTAACCTAATCCCTATCTTTGCCTACATAAAACATACACTGTGCAACCACCATTACACCAGGGAATTTAACTTACTGAGAATGTCCCTAATTTGTCATGAAATTCATAGAATTTGATGTTCCCTCGACCGACTATCATCGATGGCATTCAGAAAACTTCTTGAGCTCACTCATTTAATCATAATTGATGTTACATTGGCTCTCAAAGTGGATAGAGAAGGACATAGAGTTTGTGATAAAAAATAAAAGAAAATTAATAAACTTGAAAATTGTATGATTGGTTGGCAAAGGGCGAAGATTAAGCAATGCCGAGATGTTAATAATACCTCATAAATTAACAATACATCAAAATTTAGAGAAAATTCCAGTAATGATCATATAAGCGATTGTCAAGGATATAGGAGCATGGATAACTCATAAAACTAGCGAATCAACCTCATTTTTAGAATATAATTTTTTTTCTTCATAATAATCTCTCCTTTAACTAATTTTTGGGTTATCTGGCCGACTCTTTCTCATTTATTAACCCTCCATTCCATATTTATTACCCTTTAACCTTTCTCTTCTTTGTGGATTTGTCCTGATAATGAGTCTTGTTATAGACTTGAAACATTGACACAAAATTGGCTACTGTGGTTGATAATTAGAATATGCAATATATTCAAGATTCTCACCATAGAAATATTCAAACACTTACAAGATATCGATTATTTATTTCAAGATGCTTCTTCTTTCTTGTTTGACTTGGGCTTGTTTATCTCATGGTTTGTAGTTGTTTTCTTTGAGTGATTTTGTTTGATTAGTTTTTCTTCACTCTCAGTTTTGGATTTGATTTCGTGGAATTCCAAATTTTGTATGCTTGGGGGATGGGGGGGGGGGGGGGGGGGGGGGAATCTATCTTTAGCATCACAATCAGTTTACATGGGTAAATGTTTACTCTATATTTACCATAGGATTTCATTTATCTAAAGTTATTCCTTACTAATTTTTCACTTTCTCGTACATCAACCATGACCATGGGGAACATTTAGACATGAATCAAATCTTAAAATTCAAATTTATAAAGGATTGAATTATTTACAGTGTTTTCTTTGAATCCTTTCCACATCCTCCACATTTGAAACCTATACATTGGTAGATAAAGAAAAGGATAGCGGGGTCAAACTTAAGTAGTAATGCATCTATTTCGTAAAATAGGAAGCCTCTTGTACCACCCCACTCTTTTCACCTAATTGCTAAAAGAAATTCTTCAAATATGCTAATCAAAATGGTGGTGCACAAGAGAGTTGAAAGGAAATATGTGTGGGAAGTGTATGTAAACCCACGGAGGTGTTGAATAGACTCGCTGGCAGCATGTAAATGCATACATGGTATCGAGACATCTTCCTTAGGGTAAAGAACAAACCTGCTAGTAGTGAAACAATGTTGGGAAAAAAAAGTAATTTTATATTTTATAGATGCATACTAATATTAAATAACCTCCTAGTTATTTTTACTATCCAATAGTAGAGAGGTAATTAAAAGTTTCTTATATTTGGAGTCACTGTTTAGAACTGGGAATTCTAGTACTTTTTGTTAAACACACGAGAATAGTGGACAAGAGATATAAAAGATAAAACTTTGAATTACATTTCTATTCACATTGATGCACATTTATACATTTGACATGATTGTTGGATTCATCTTCCAAGGTCTCTTGGACTCCAATGATTTTTTAAATTCGACACCATAACCCTTAATGGATTAGGTGTCCAACATCCCCACCTTTATCCGAAGGGGTATATACAAGTCCAAGAAGAGAGTTGTAATAAAAAAGTGGAAACCAATGGTTGAATGTGCTCTCTGAAAAATGGCATTATATTGGAGAACTCAATGTATCAATCAACAATGGTTTAAGGATGACCATCAACACTAGAAGACTTAGTGCAATTCCTGTAACTCTTCCAAATCTGGCAAGACGCAGAAGTCTTATGCTAGTGGAAGTTCTCCCTATTGTCTTGAGAAGGGCTACAATTAGGGTCTCAATCTGGAACACTTAGTGTAGTTCTTGTAACTCTTCCAAATTTGGCTAGAAGTTGGCTAGAGGGAGTGATCCTTAATGTTTTGGAGAGGGAGACCATTGACTTGGAAAAGGGAGGTGTTTAACTTGCGAAAAAAATGGAGAACCTCAAACTGAAAAGGGAGGTATCAAACTACAATGGTTTAAGGGAGGCCACCAACCATGGTCATGCTCGAGGGCTTTTGTGTCTCTGGCTAGAACTATGGATCTAAGTGTGGTTGTCTCTGGTTGTAGGCTCAAGATGTAGGTTCAGGTTTGTGAAAAATCGGTTACCTAATTCCTACTGCAGGAAATTGATTATATTCCACCTTACTTGTTAAATTACTTGAACAAGTTACTTGCATTTTTCTACGAAAAATACTGAAATACATACATTGCAGCCTACAAAAAATAAAATAATGTGGATAACTAAACATTGAATTGGAGATAAATAAACACACACATAAACATAGTTGTTTTTGGACAATGTCCCTAGAAAAACCCACCTTGGGAAAACTAGTGTAGCAGCTGAGGGTTTTAATTATTATGCAGTAGTAAATATGAGTCCAAATCGTTGGATGCCCAAACTGGCTATCTGATATAGATAAATACTGGTGAAAAGTTAGTGAGAAAATATCACACTAATCTGGGAGATCTGACTCTGATCAGGGACTGGCTGACTGGCCCCACATTGCCTCTATGCAGCCTCTACATCAATCCTACGTAGATCTGCATCACACTAGATGGGCTCTGTGTCAATCCCTCTGCTAACCTCATGCTGTCTGGAAATTCAATCTCTTAGCCCTCCCGTCTCACACCCTAGATTCTAGCACTGAATCTCATCTCTCCCAGTTGGAATTCAAACTCCCTCTGAAGCTATGCACCACCTCTGAGTGGAATTGCACTGCCTCACTGAATTTCTCTCTACCTTCTCTGCCTTGCACTCCATGTTGAAGAATCAAGTGCACTTATAGTTAATGTGATTCTTCTTAGCTCGATAACTATTTGTGAGGAGTTTTAACTTTTTTCTTAACAATCTTCACTTGTTATTATTAGAGTGTGTCTTCTTAGTTCATCAAATAGCTACCAAAATAAAAGAGATAAGAACACGCGATGTTGGATTTCTGCCAGGGCCAAAACCTCTCCCTCTTCGAGAGGAAAACCCACACAAAATTCTTCTTATAGAGATTCAATTGACGGATTCCAAGACCTTGACCCTTAACCTACTAGGCCACTCCAATACCAAGACACCAATCCTCCTATTCTGCTGAGATCATCATCATCACTACTGCTTTATTGAGATCATCATTACTACACCATGTCTGCTCCTTCATCAAGATCTTCATCATTGTTGCACCAATGCTACACCTTTACCAAGAACTAGACCACTGTTGTACTATTACTGAGATCACTACCATATCAACGAGGTTTCTTCTTCAGGATTATGACTGAGACCATAGGTGTCATTATGCTGAGGGCTTGTGACTGCCTTTTCTTCCTGCACAGAGGCCTTTATGATACTGTCTAGTATATTGAGACAGAGTGTTCCCTTCTTGGATTGAGACCCTCATCATTATTCCGAGACTATAATCATTTCAGTGACACCTATTCGAGATTACAGTGATGTTGTCCATCCTTACTATCATGCAAAGACACTTGACTGAAATTATGTGTCTCATGCATCCATCCGAGATTATAGTGTCTGAAATTCTATGTCTCCTGCACCCATATGTGATTCTAGTGTACAAAATTTTATGTCCCCTGCACCTACTGTGTCATTCGAAGTTTCAGAGAGATGTGAAAAAATCTTGACTGTAATTCTGAACCTTAACGCCTATTTATAGTGGTTCTACCTTCATAAATAAGCCGACATGACAAAGTGAAGGATTGTGTCTCCTTTTGTGAGCCAACTTGTCATTTATATTTGTTTGTAGGTTGACATGATTGTGTTTCACATTCTTTTGCTGGAAAACTTCTTGTGCATGCCTTGGAGGATTGTGCTTGTCTTGGAGGGATTTTTAGACTAGTATTAATTTACACATAGGTTCAAGAAGAGATCATTATACATAAGTTTGACTCTTTGATTTTCCTAGACGTATGAAATGAGCAAGAAACTCACTTTTATAATTTACAAAAATAATATTTCTTTTTCTTGACAAGAAAAAGATCAAAATTACATTTGTAAATACCGAACCTAGTTACTTTTTCTTCAACACTTCCTCTTAACTATGGAGGTATTTATAATGGTACTTGGTCATTCTCAATCTGAAGAATTTCTCATAAGAAGAATCGGTTTGGTAACCCATTTGTATAGCATCATAGTAACCAACAATGTTTCCACAACAAGGCCTTGACTGACAAATCTATCTCTCATCAGACCAGAGCACAATGTTTGTGAGGCAAATGAATATAGACACATTTATCATTGTTTCTCAAGGTACATACCCACCCGGGTGTTCACTGAGTATGACATTTTAGGACTATTATTATCTTAGGTTCCCAACCCTCAAAGAATATCGGTCCTCTTGCCTACTCTTGTCTTGGATTCCCTACACATCCTCAAAGAGAATCATATGCCAGATGATTACCCAATCCTCCATTCTTTCTTCCAAAGTGAAGACAAGAATGTTGTGTCTATCTCTCCCTCTCAACTAGGGAGGATATCATGTGTATTCATTTCTCTTCATGGCCTTGACCTAGACTTACGACTGTTAGTTCTGGTCTAGTGCATGACACATGAAATAGAAAAACACAACTGTCACTCCTTTTTAATCAGGGGTGATCCAATCTAAACGCCATCTTGACCAAGGACTTGTCAGAGCTCCCTCTTAGCTAGGGACTCTTCTATACATCAAAAACTTCTTTCTTCGTGGATCCTTCATCTGCTTGTTCAACTTCTCTCTTTGATGTCATGAAATTTAGTCGAGCTTCTTCCTTGTAGGGCAACAACCATCGATCACTTTCCTCCTTGGTTCATCACGCCATTCCCTTCTTCATGGAAAGTGGCCTTATTCATACCTAGAATCTTCGTTATATGACTACTTGTATTTACAACTCTCGTTTAAGTAGCCCTGAATTATCCAGATATTATTCAATAAATCAAAACATCATATTAAATTAAATCAAACCTTACAAGATGGCTCTTCATCATGAAATCTTCTTGTAAGTATCAACATCCTACACACATATTGGCACATCTCCCAAATAAATCCATTGTCAAGGGTTTTCATCTTCCTTTTTTTTTTTTTTTCAAACTTTTATCAGAGCCTTCATATCTTTCTGGGAGATTTCCCAGTCAAATCTTCTTGGTGTTTTGGATGTTAATTTCCTTCATCATGGTTTCATATCTCATGATCTCTTCCTTCCTCACACATTCCATTCCCAATAGCTTTCAATCAAAGTTTCTTCATTGTAGTCAACCACCTCATACTTCATATGAGGATATGAGGACATATTATGATGATTTCATCTAGTGTGACTTATGTATTCCTGCATCCTTTCTGAGGAGGAGATACTTTTTCTCTTGATCATGCTTCTTAATATAGAAGGAATTATCCATGTTACCTGAAACCATATAACATGAAATTATAATATTAAACAAAAGCATACATACCTTATTTTACCTTCAGGTCATCCAGGCTTCTTCTAGCAGCTTCCTTGATTGAAAAGTTCTTCAATCCCTTGATCAACTTCATGTCATCTCATCATCATCTCATGGATTCCATAGGTTGGAGTTCTTGTTGAAACACTTGCCTCCTTTCTAGATTAGCAAACCCTACAATGAGGATTTTATCAGAGAATTTTGAGGATCTTGTATATCCCCAATTGATAGATGTTTCCTTTTTGACTTGATGTATGATAAGCCTTGTCCTAGATGACTTCTTCCTTTCCTTCAATGTCCACTAAGGTTCCCAAGAGCTATATCCTTCATGTTTTGTCTGTCATGGATTTTTGTCCTTCATGATTCCCATGGTGATGTCAAGAGCCCTTGTCTCTAATGCTTCCATGATGCTATGATGCATCTTATCATCATTGTCATATATTATAGAAGCTTATGATAGGACCGTTTTGCGAGGGATATTATCCCAATCATAGAGATCTGTTACTCCCTCTTTCCTTGGCCCTTTTCTTTAGCTTCCTCCATCTATCTGGTGATATGAGCTTCCATAATTTTAGCTATACCTATTCTGCCTTGTTTGAGGACCAAACTTCCCTTTTCTTTTTGCACATGATTTAGTCCTTTACCCTTCAATAATTTTTCCATCGACTTGTCTTTCTCTATTCAACATAGAGAACATAAGTTGTCGAATGAGGTAACCTTCTTATCCCATGGATATTTGTTACCTTGATTATCTGTTAGTGCATTATGGTTATCTTCCTTTCTAGGTCTTGTAGATGGAAGACATCTTACATCCTTTGATACACTTTAATTTCATGCAGCTTAGATTTCATGTGACCTTATTCATTACATATTTAGAGAATAAGTTTATCATCTACATTACTTTTATGTCTCAAATATTGCTATGTGAGGGGATCTTTCATAAACATCCCTTTCCATAAATTCAGAGGAGACCTATTGATATGTTTAATGACTTCAACTTCTTAGAGGACTATGACCACCTTCTCCTTCATGTAAGGAATCTTGATAACCCATCCAATTCATAGATGTCCTTGCAATCATGAAGTCATTTTAACCAAACTTGAATATAGAATGAAAAAGATACTTATCATGTGAAGATGAAATTTTCACCTTGATGTTTTCTTGAATGATCTCCTTTAATGAGATTCTTGCTTGAGTTGCATGGTACAATTGAGTTCCAAGACTTTTCTTGAGACTTCCTTGCCTTGTTCAGCACTAAGCACTACTGCTTTTATAAAATGTTGAGATTACTTGATTCCTTGTGGGGGTATGAAATCGAAATCATGAATTTTAGAGTACTGCCTTGATGCCCATCTGAGACGTGGCATTATGTTATCCAACTGAAGTGATATTGCTGAAATGTATGTTGTGATTATATGTCCTTGTAACGTTGTTGTAGTGCTCCTTGGTGGAGTAGAACCTTCCTTGATTTTGACTAACATGAGAAAATATTTTTGAGGCTTTTGAGCATTGTTCAATACCAATCATCAAAATTGCTTTAGACTTAAGTTATTGATATCTTTGTGGTATGAAATAGATTGTTATGACACTCAATATGGGGCTAGCACTAAAACTGTGAGAGGTACCTCTTTTGGCTGTGATCCGAATTCTGAGCAATGGTATCTGATCCTTAAGTGTCTATTTTTGCTTCCCTTTCCTTGACTTTAGTACTTGCTGACGCAGCGAATTTTCGCTATGCCAACAAGGGGAACTAACCCGATCGCAGGCCCTGATTAGATCTACTTTCGTTTGAAGTGACTAGTTCCAACGGGTTTTAAAGGATCTCGTAAACTATTATAGGTGTTGAAAGACTGCTCTCCGGAGGAAGACTTCAGTTAAATCAACAAAAGAAACAACTAACCTATATGTATTAAGTCCTATCTATACTAATTCTACCCACTTATACTAATCTTAACTATTCTAAACTATCTTGCAGGAGCATAATAAAAGAGATTAAAGATCATACATAAATTCCATGTCCAAATGAATCAATTACTGAATTCACAGATGAACAAGGCTGTATTAAAGCATAATTGCAATCTAATTATTCATACAAGAATGCACATTCCTGTTCCTACAAATAAACTTACAACTGATGTTTAATATAGTTTTGAATCAAGATTTCTCATGAGGTAACCATGATAAAGAATTACATTCAAATAACCAAGACTAGTCATAAGCTATATCATTATCCATCTGCACAAAATAAAACACATGTATATTTATGCCAGTGACAACACCCTAATTCTAAACACATGAAAGAAGGGGAAAATAAATCTGAAAAAGGCTCCTTCTTGACCCAAACAATATTCTTTATTAGCACAATAAATCAAAAGCTGTTCTGCCCAAAAAAAAGTCCTCCACCCATCTCCGGAGGTAATACTTATGTAGAAAAGACTGACCCTACGTCTTCCCCCGACTTTCCACCTTCCTGCTCTTTTCCATATACACATCAAATATACAGACGTAGAATCGATGAAACGACTAACACGTAAAGGGCCTATTTGATGGAGTGCTTAATTTCCTTGGGAAATGAATAGATTTTGATTAAAAGAGAATGATTGTCTGTCATCTCTTCGCACTTGTATTGAGCGGACGTTATTCCCTATTATTTCCTGAAGGAAACTGAAGACACTGCGCTCATCATCCCACATCTAGCATGATTGAAGGTTTGTTTGGAGGTAATAATATCTTGATGGATCAGCACTGTCATGAGTGCTTCCTATTGATGTAGAGCGTGCCTCCATTATGCACTATGGCGGTTTGTATCCCTTTCTTGCAGAGTATGTCTTTTCAATATCAACATCGGTGGTGCAGAGGTGTCATCTTGATATAAATCACATTTATCCATTACTGGGTCCACTCAAACTTGCCTTTCTTCTCTTGGTCCTCGCCTACAGAAATAGTTCATATTAGCTATGATTATGAGAAATATGACAAACATGCCCATGAAAAAACCTTGCATTCAGTCACAGTTTCTATTTACTCTTGCAACACATAGCAACTATAATTATTAAACCACTGAACCTGTTGTAACATGTATTCTCGTTGCCCATAATATTCATTTTTATTCAAGAATCACTTGACAATGCTTCAGAAGCGAACCATTCACTCTATCGGATTTTCTTTCAAAAAAAATCGGACCACAACACTTTATCGGAACAGATAGGAATATATGGGAAAACCCGTAGCTGAACCATAAGGCCAGACTTCAAATACCATACACCTGGATCTATAATCATCGTTGGGTCCACTCATCGCCCCTTTGCACATCACATGTCGCCTCACTTTCTCTGACTGCCAATTGCAATTTGCGATTGGATAGACCTAAAAATATATAAGTTGCGTTTAATAATCCTGACGAGTTCGCCATATCACATTGCGCCTTATGTATAAGCCTTGGGCTTCGCTGATTGCGATTTGCTATAAGATGGACCCGAAAGTATATGCACTATGGTTAACAATTCCAGCGGGTCCGCCATATCGCATCACGCATTATGTATAAACACTAACCTCTGCCGATTGCGATTTGCGATTGGGGAAGCGGACCCGAAAAATATGTGTTATGTTAAATAATCCCGGCGGGTCTGGTGTATCACGCTGCACCTTATGTATTAGCGTTGAAAGTGCCGATTGCAATATCCGATGCGATCAGAGACTTGATAACATTGCAGTAACTCACAAGAGATAGACCTTGGCCCTTTACCAATGCGAAAACTGATATGCGATGGAGCAGTGGTCAAGCGATTGTGATAAGCGATGAAGGCATGCATCAAGAGATGTGTAAAGACTGAGGAAGTGTGAAAAGGGTAAGTTATGCATATTTGTATAGTATTTCTATTATCAAAGCATTGATATGGAAATAAGGATGCGATAGAAGGTTTTGAGGGTTGAGTCCATATACACCCATAGTAAAGAGTGGGTGTTGCTTATATGTGTGGGAATAGAGCACCATGAAGGTTAATGAGGATTGGAAAAGGCCCGATGAAGGATATTAATGAAGGGTTAGACTGGATTATAAATGAATCATGTCGTAGAGACTTATTCAGGGGGGTATTAATCATTAAGAATAGAAGATTTGACACGACAGAGAGTTAAAATCCCTGGGATAAAAACAGATCATTCAGAGAGTTATCATTCGGAGAAATGAAAGATCAAATTTCTAGGGGACCCATTCAAATTTTCCACCAGAGCAGGTTTTAATAGGGTGGTGGTTATGGCCACAACAAATGGCGAACCGCTAGGCGAACTAGTTATCTCTGTTACCAAATAAACTTTGGATCAATAAAACATCAGGGTGTTAAGATAAACTTGAAATGCAAACTGTATAGATGAATAGGCATGGGTTCCACTTTAGTATTAATAGCTTTAGGCAGGATAAAGACAAATAAATTCTACTTACTAATAGGGTTTTGACAGACATTCTCCAATGGTCGTATTATGGGATTTATTGACCTTCCTTTACCTGTTTTCTACTTTCAACATCCTTTCGGGGCCATCACCGGTCTAGCAATACCTGTTTAGGTGTGTACCTCGGCTCTTTATCCTCATCAAACTTGATGTAGACATGTTTATCTACACTTTATGTAATAATTTTAGTGCTATACTTTCGTATGATTGAATGGGGCGCAGTCATGGATCATGCCATATTTTTAAACTGCTTAAGCAAGGTTGGGCTCGCTGTGTCAACCGGTACTCTAAGTCCAGCAACAATCCCTTCTCCAATTGGCTTCCCAAACAACCTGTCCTTCCAGATTGGCACAAGGAATCAACATTTCATTTTCTTTTACATAAGTACTTCCAATTTTAGGCACAAGGACTAGAGCACAATTAAATTTGCCATAGGATATACGACAACAAGCTTAGCCCATGAGAGGAGGTTTACTTGTAGATGAATCATATTGGAAATTTTAGTGTGGTCGACGGAACCAATGGAGAATGACTGTAAACCTCATAGACAAGTATAGGCTAGGTCTGGATGGAATTTTAAAAATGCAGTGTTTCGCCATGCCAGTCCAGGTGTGGTTACACATTTTTCGTTTCATAAAGATGCCCCTACATGCTCCGAGTATCCAAGTTATCAATAGATCTTACCTAGTTCCCAATAGATGCCAATGAGTGACTTTGATTTGAAATTCACCACTGATTTTCCAATTCTCATAGGCTCATTGAAAGTTTTCTTGATTTGCAAGGTAACAATGAATTTAGGATTGGCAGACTCATCAGCAGGTTATTGAGGGAGGCAAAAAGATGAAGGTGGGGAATGAGGGCAATATGAAGAGAGTTATAAAGGTGAAAATGAGACTGAAGGACTGGAATCAATTGGCTGAAAAGGACTAAAATTCAAAATAGAAGGAAACTAGACTTTGCGAAAAAACAAGAATGGACGGGACAAAAATATAACTTAAGCTAACAATAAGAATAAAATGAATCCTAACCTACTTAGGAGGTAACCACCATGTGGTGGCTACTGGAAGTATATCTTAGGGTGTTGGCCATTAATAGGGAGTTTTTCAATTTCTCCCTGTAAAGTTTTCAATATGTAAGTTCCCCTAATCAATTTTTTCCTCAACTTGGAACGGGCCCAACCATAAGTGTTGGAATTTCATGTGCTTACCTTTCGGCTCACTCAACTTATCCCATTTCAAGACTAGCTCTCCTACTTGGTAATCTTTATCTCCTGCCAGATGGTGATCAAACCATCTCTTCACAATCATTTGGTGATCTCTAAATTTATTTATGGCTTCATCTCTCAATTCCTCCAACCTCACCAGTTGGTTGATCCTTTTTTGAAGTAAGGGTGAAGGGGTCCCTCTCAAAGCTTGGGAGAGCTATAAAGAGGGAAGGGTAATGTTAGGAGGCAAGATGGCTTCCTATCCATAGACGAGGAAGTATGGGGAGTTTCCTAATGCTACTTTTTGGGTGACCCTATTGGCCCAAAGGGCATTTGTTAGAGTGTTGTGTTAATTCCTCTAGTTGTCAGCGACGGATTTACGAATTATGTGGATGAGGTTTTTATTTGAGGACTCTGCAACTCCATTTCCTTGGGGGTAATAGTTTGATGGATACCTCATGCGAATTGATTTATCGATAACAAATTCAATCAATTTTAGTGATGAAAAGTAAGAATCATTATCAAATATGAGAGCGTTAGGGATGCCAACCTCGTTGATAATAAATTTCTCAATAAAAGATATTACCTCGTCTTCATTAACCTTCCGAAGCGGGATGGCTTTGGTCCATCTGGTGAAGTAGTCGGTTTCCATGAGTATATACATATGCTGTTGTGAAGAGTTCAGAGTGATCTCACCTATGACATCTAGGCCCCATTGCTGGAACGGACGATAAATCATAACGGGCCTGAGGGGAACGACTGGCTTTCTTTCTCATCTTGCAACAGTTTGACATACCTTGCATTTTCGAGCATAGGCATGCAATTCTCTGAACACCGTGGGCCAATTGTAGGAATATACAGGGTAAGTTCCTTAGACAGAACACCAAAAGGACACTGCTCACAAACAGATCACAGATCAATACACCAGTATTTTGACGTGGTTAAAACCCTCAGAGAGGGAAACAGTCCACGACTTGTGCCAACGTGGCTACTACAGGAAATTTATTAATAAAAGAATGAAAATTTACATAAGCTTCTCTCATGCACGGTGAACCTACAAATGACCCTCCATGCGCTTTAAATAGAATTCATGGACCAATTGTGTGTCAAGCCACGGATCAAGTGTCGGTAATACCGAGGAGAGAATGAACCGTCGGATCATTACATATCGTGACTGTCGGATTGTAAGTTACAAAATGTACAACGGTAAAGAAACACACTTTACCTAACTCTATACCTAACTCTATACTAGACCAAGTTGAACTTAACTATTCATATGTGTCGGAATATCCTAACATCCCCCCTTAAGAACTACTTGGGATAGGATTGAAGGATTTACAAATATGACACAATAGGAGAAGGAAGGAGGCACTAGAGCCTATCCCCCCTTAGTGACAACTTCCTGAACTCCAAGCATATATCGAAGTTTAGTGAACTTCGCCTCTGTGAGAGCCTTTGTGAAGATGTCTGCAACCTGATCATCTGTTGAACAATATTGCACTTCAAGAACATGGTCATGAATGAGCTTTCTGATGAAGTGCATGTGAAGTTCAATGTGTTTGCTGCGCTGATGCTGAACTGGATCTTTGCAAAGCTGAATAGCACTTTGATTATCACACCAAAGTGTAGTCGGATGCTGCTGCTCAAAGCCAAATTCTGATAGGATCTGACGAAGCCACAAGGCTTCCTTACTAGCTTCCACGGCACCACGATACTCTGCTTCTGCTGACGAAAGAGAAATGGCAGCCTGTTTCTTACAAGCCCATGTAATAGGTCCTGAACAAAGAGTGAAGACATAACCGGCAGTAGACTTCCGATCATCAGGGTCACCAGCCCAATCAGAATCAGTGAAACCAACTAATAGAGGAGCTGCTTTGGCACTGTAATTAATCCCAAACTGTATTGTACCTCGAACATAACGAAGTATTCTTTTAGCTGCTTTCCAATGACTTTCACGGGGGTTTTGCATAAAACGAGCAACAAGGCCAACAACAAAGTAAAGGTCAGGACGAGTATGGGTTAAATACAAGAGTTTTCCTACAAGTTGACGGTATAAGGTAGCATCAACTTCAGGAGAAGTACAAGAGGCTGAAAGTTTGACTCCGGACTGAAAGGGAGAAGGAGCTGGCTTACAATCTTCCATGTGAAAATGACGAAGAATATCACAAGCATACTTGGACTGGGAAAGGGAAATACCCTCCTTGGATTGCAAGACTTGAAGACCGAGAAAATAGTTTAAGTGTCCTAAGTCTGTCATTTCAAATTTCTTTTTAAGGCTGGACTTCACATGGTTTATAAGGTTGGGATCACTACCAGTAAGAATAAGATCATCAACATAAAGAACAAGGATGATAAGAGAGTTGCCCACTTCCTTGGTGTAGACAGTATTGTCAGAAAAACACCTAGAAAAGCCAGATTCTAAAAGAAAGCTATCCATTTTGGCATACCAAGCCCGAGGAGCTTGCTTGAGACCATAAAGGGATTTCTTAAGTTGACATACAAGGCTGGAGTCTTTTTGTATGAAGCCAATGGGTTGTTCCATGTAGATTTCTTCATGCAAGTCCCCATGCAAGAAGGCAGATTTAACATCCATCTGATGGACTTCCCATTTTAAAGAGGCAGCAAGGGAAAGAACAAGGCAGATAGAGTTCATTTTGGCAACAGGGGAGAAGGTTTCAGTGTAGTCAATGCCTTCAACCTGTGAAAATCCCTTAGCAACAAGACGAGCTTTATGTTTATCAACTTTCCCATCTGGTCCATACTTGGTTCTGTAAACCCATTTACATCTAACAAGTTTGCGTCCCTTTGGTAGAGGAACAAGATCCCATGTATCATTTGCCAACAATGAATGATATTCTTCATTCATAGCTGCTTCCCAATGTGGATGGCCTGAAGCTTCTGCAAAAGTGTCAGGATCATGATTTACTGGAGCTTGAGCCAGTAAAGAAGAGGCTCTTTCAAACTGAGAACGTGTACGTCGCTGATCTGTAGGATCACCGGCAAGATCACCTGCTGCATCCCGAGTAGCACGGACCCATCTTGGAAGTTGAGGATCCTGAGAAGGTGGGGGAGGATTGTCATCCTCACTTTCATCATCTGAAGAAGAAATGTTTTTAAAAGTAGAAGAGATAGGAAGAGCTGGCACATTCGTCGGACTAGGCTCGCAGGCCGATTTATTTTCATCAAATTTTACATCTCTTCTAATGATAACATTTTTGGACTTAAATGGAATAAGTCTATAACCTTTTACATTTTCAGAATATCCAACAAAAGTACATTTCTCACTCTTAGGTTCTAAAGCTTTATGCTTTTCATCTGGAATATGGGCCCATGCTTCACTTCCAAAAATACGAAAGTGACTTACATCTGGTTTAATGGAACTCCAAGCTTCTTTTGGAGTGATATTCTTTGGAACCTTAGTAGGAGTGTGATTTATTATATAATTTGCACAATTAATTGCTTCGGCCCAAAAACTAAGACTGAGTCCTTTAGATTGCAGCATACAATTAGCCATTTCCTTTAAGGTGCGATTTTTCCTTTCAGCTACACCATTTCGTTGTGGAGTGTATGGAACAGTATGTTGCATTTGAATTCCATTTTCGGTGCAAAAGTTGATGAATGTGTTTTTAACATATTCTCCACGATTATCATTTCTTAGCTTAAGAATTTGATGTCCAGATTGTTTTTCAACAAAGGCTTTGAAGGCCAAAAATGTGTTAAATACTTCGCTCTTGAGTTTTAAGAAGTATACCCAAGTGCGTCTGGAGAAATCATCAATGAAAGTTAAGAAATACTTGCAGCAAGAGAATGAAGCAACAGGAAGTGGACCACATAAATCACTGTGCACAAGCTGTAAAGGGGCTGAGGCGTGCCAAGAGGCACGTTTTTCAAAACTGTCCCGATGATGTTTGCCGAGTACACATCCGGAACAAACACCATCTCTGCAAGATACCATAGGAAGACCTGTCACCATATTTTCTTTACATAGATGCTGAAGGGAGCGATAGTTTAAGTGACCCAATCGCTCATGCCAAAGTTTGCTCACTTCATCATTATGAGCAACAAATACTGAGGGGAGATTTGATGACCCAAAGTTGTGAAACTTATACAACCTTGTGGAATCATCAGCAATACCAGTAGCTAGAATCTGTTTAGGATCTCTTAGATCCTTGATTACAACATCATGAGGTGAAAATTCAACAATTTTACCTCACCTGAATGAGTTATCTGATATACAGATAGAAGGTTGCAGGATAAGGTTGGAACACATAATACATCATTAAACTGACCATTGTCTAGATGAACAGTTCCAGTCCCTACAACACTAAGAGATCTATCATCACCACCATATATATTTTTGGCGTTACAATCATTTAAAGAAGAAAACATGGCTTTGTTTTTGCCATGTGATAAGAAGCTCCAGAATCAATGAGCCACTCATGAGAATGAGAGGAAGAAGATACATTTAGTGCATAGCCAGACCGAGATGCTTGACAACCACATGCAGAAAGTGCCATTCCTGAGATGAATTTGAAGAGTGCTCCAAATGGATGTTATGCTTCTTCATTGGTGCTTCCAAGGCTTCCATCTTCTTAAAGCATTTAGATTCTAAGTGGCCATCTCGATTACAAAAGTTACAATGTCTATCAGTCTTCTCCCATTTGTTTTTATTGGTCTTATCATTTTGCTGAAATGATCTTTCATTTTGAGACTGAGTTTGCTTAGGACCCTTGTTTGGTTTAGGACCATTCTTTTTAGGATATGACTTCTTAGGATTCTTTAAATTTGGTTGCTGCTGGGCGGCTAACGCTTTCTTGGAAGAGTTTCCAAGATTAAGAAGCTGAAGGTGTAAGAGTTTTTCTTGTTCTCTTATTAAAGAATCACAAAAAGAGTCAAAGGAAGGGGCCTTGTAGTCTTTTCCTTGACAAATGAAAGCTTCCCTTGTAGAATGGAAGGTGGAAACAAATACAGAGTAGGCTGGTCCCAACTTAATAAGGATGGAATAAATAAGGTTATTATCTTCTTTCTTAATCTTAACACCTTCCAAGAGATATCTAAGGGTCTTGAATTTGGACAAGAAATCTTCAATGCAGGAAAAATTATTAGGATCCAATGTAAGCAACTCATTTTCAAGTTGATGGGCTCTAATTTCATTTTAATCCCAAAAACTTTAGTGATTTGTTCCAATGCTTCATGAGGAGTATCAAGTTCTGCAATATGGAATCTAAGATCAGGAAAAATAGACATCCCTATCAAACCACGTGCTTGATCTTGTCTATTTTCCCATTTATCAACCTTGTCTTCATCTTTTGGTTTCTTCTCTTGGCCCGTGGCTATTCTGTAGAGACCTTTACTTCTAAGTAAATCTTCCACGTAGGATACCCATTGGAAGTAGTTAGTGCTATCAAGAATGACTTGACATGGACTTTCCATTTAAAAAAAAAAGAACTGAAGCTGAAGATGCTGAAAGTAAGTGTTCCAATGGATAGATCTCGAAAAATTAGGCTGTTTTAAAAAAAAACGGCTTTGAAAAAGGTTTCCGGATGAAGAAGTTATGGCTTTTTGAAAAAAACAATTGTTGAAGTTGCCGGCAAAGTGCGCGAATGTGCGGGAATGAAAAAAACGCCCCCACAAAATGGAGATTTGAACCCAAGACCTCTACTCTCTTAAAATAGCTTTGAACCAATTGAGCTATACAAAAAGAGAGAGAGAGAGAGAGAGAGGGCCTTGGGTTGCGTGCTTGCCTTGAGAAAGCTCTTTTTTTCCTACAAAACAAAAACACAAAACCCAACACGAATATGCAAAGCAAAACGAACCTTACGGCTCGAAGTTAGCTTTAGCCGGAAACTAAATATTTTTCTCAATGTTTCTGATTTTCCAAGATCACACTAAGGTGCAGGGAAAAGAGCATACGCATG